>LT669794.1:29670183-29834095 GCA_900128785.1 Arabis alpina
TGACATTTGATATTTTCCCCAACTTTCAATATTTTTTTGGCAATCTCTTCTCAGTTAAATTCTTAATTTCTTGTTTTTTATGCATTAAACCCATCATAGCAATTCATAGTATATTTTCGTCATGTATTTGAAACACTACGGAAAAATGTGATTGACAAAATTGAGTTAAGTGACCTCATAATCTAGTTATGATGGGTTCGCACCCTATCAAATTGTTATAATATCACGAATATACATAAACCTGTAAATGTTAATATATACGATTCTAAACCAAGGAGGGGTGAAACAAGTACTATCACCAAATCCAAATTGGGAACCTTCACTCTCTAAGATATTGGGAACAATGTGACTGTTAATACATTTCCAGTCCATCCATATTTTCATCTCTAAATTTTATAGCAGGCCCGGTTCAACTTCTTATAAGATATGGTGCAAATTTTTATTTTTCCCCAAAAGCTTTACCCATTTTAGAAAAAAAATTTATTGACCATTTTAGAAAAAAAATCAGATAAAAAGGCCTAGAAATTTGTTTTTAAAATGAGGGACATGGTGCTAATGCACCGTGTGTAAACAGACTCAACTGATTAAATTTACTAAACCCTCAACGGAGGCCCAAAACATTACAACCCAACTTCAGCCCATCGGTATTGGCATAAGCAAAGCCAACTTCAGCCCATCGGAGGCCCAAACATTACAACCGAGCCTGCTCTATATTAGAAAGAAAAAAATCTGCTCTAACCCATTTTATATTTTCATTTATAAAATAAAAAAAATGTTATCTTTATCTCTACATACTGAGGAAAACTATTACATATCTATTTTACGATTTTTATTCTATATTTGTTATGATTGGTTGAATTGTGTTTTATAATAATTTATCTGTTATAGAGTTTTCACGTATTGCTCAATTTCTATAGTTCAGTTTTTTCGATTAAGTGATTTGGTAAGCAACAAATTTGAGCTAATTTTGTTTAATGATTTTTTTGTAGATAATGTTAGTATGAATAGCATGGTTATTATGATTAGTCCTTATAATACAAATAATAATAATGTAAACATGTAATACAGAAACCACATTCTTCATATTGTTGAAGGATATACTATGATCGGTATATTTTTGTAATTTCAAAATTAAATGTCGAATTAGCTAAAATTAAGGAATTAAGCAAACTAACTACTTACTCTCGTAAAAAGTAATGGTAACAATAAGTACTGGGACGAAAACAATATATTGAATATTTTTATCTCATTTAAAGAAAGAAAGTTAATTAATTGGTTTATACATAATTCAATAATGAAATATCATATGAATAGTAATGGTAACAAATTAAGTAGTGTGGACAAAAGAAAACAAAAGTGAAAAAAAAAAAAAAGTTAATTAATTTGTTTCTAGTATATGTAAAATTAGCTAAAATTAACCCAATTAACCATGATTATCGTTCAAAGCAAATGAAACTTCCTCTAACCACTAAAAAACTTAGTGGGCTCATGGGCCTGTTATGTGATTTTACTCTCCTATAAAAGCCCTCTCTTTTTTTTTCCTCTCCTTCATTTCTTCTCTTTAGTTTTCTTCTGCAATACACACAACAACAATGGTTCTTCTGTTAAAAGATTGGCGAATGATGACGTCATCAGAATCGATACCGCGTAACAAACCGTTCTGCTCTAGTATAAATAGTTCGTTAGTTTTTCCTTTTCCAGATCTAGTTCTCTCACTAGAAGAGAAGAGAAGAGAAAGAGAGAGAGAGCAAAGAAACTTAGGATTCTCAAGAAGACGAAGGAAGTTATCATCACTTTCTGATCGCGAATCTCCGATTAGGTCTTGGTGACAATGGCGGAATCTCCATCCATTTCCGATCTCGAACTCCAGGTTATGATCCGTTCTTATGCGTCCGTTCTTATCTCCGATTAGGTCTTGTTTGGATTCGATTGCTTGTGAGAATGTATGATTAGGTCTTGTTTGGATTCGATTGCTTATGAGAATGTATGATTAGGTCTTGTTTCGATTCCATTGCTTACGAGAATGTATGGTTAGGTCTCGATTGTTTATGAGAACTTCATCGATTGCTTAGGACGGATTTAGTGTTGATGATGGATTTGCTACATTTTGCAGGAACAACTTCTTAGTCTTAGAGAGCTAATAATTTCAACAGGTATATTGATCTTTGTTGAAATTTGACACATGACTGAGTGATCTTGACATTTTGTTCATAGTAATTGCTTCGTTTCTGATTCTTGAAACAGCTGGAAAGTCTTATGCGAAATTGCTTTCTTGTTCTGAGTCTATTGAGGAGTTAAAGAAGCAATTTCTTGAACTTTCTTCAAGATTTACATCTTTTGAAGAAAACTCAAGAAGAATCTGTAAGTGCTCATGTTTTTTTATTGTTCTTCTTTTGAGTGGTTTGACATTCGTACTTATCCTAAGATGGAGTCTGAAGCTACAGTTAATTCTTCTGAGTATTTTACAGCTAAGAAGGAGTCTGAAGCTACACCTCTAGGTGTCAAACAAGAGTTTGATAATGAATCTCATTGTCTTGCAACTGATGCTGAGACAACAAACACAGTGGAGAGGAACCAGTGTGATTATATTCAGCTCGTTGATGCAAGATGGAAGGTTCCCATTGTGCTTTCACTTCGAGATTGTATTTGGCCGGAAATAACTAGAGTCTGCAATTTGGATGGGTTCGTGTATTGATTCCCGTGTCCATTTCCTTTCTCAATTGTTGAATAGCATCTTTCTGACTTATTTTGGGCAGGGCAGTTTACAGACTTTGGATTTGGCTCGTTGTTCTCAATTCGGCTTCAATGAGTTGGATGAATTGGTGGCTGCCTTTGTAGCCCTGTTGCAGGTTCGTCTTTTTGTTTTTGTTGATTCACGGGTCATCCTACTGTTGTTTACTTATCTCTGTGATGTTCTTATTGTACAGAAAGAATATCCTTCTCGGGAGTTCACGATTGTACCAACTGCAACAATTACTCCACTGGATGAGGAAGACTACTCCGGTTCTGTGACTACAGAAACAAATGGCGAGATGGAAGCAGGGATCTTAGAGCTTTCTGGTGGTGGTGAGGAAGAGTTTTCTGATGATGGGGAAGTGTTTTCTGATAGTGAGGAAGTGTCTTGTGATGGTGAGGAGACAGTGGAGAGTTTGAAGTTTGATAAGACTTCTGTCGAGGTTTGATAAAAGTTTGTAGGTTTGATGAAAGTTGCTATACAAGTTTGTTGTCCAGGTTTTATTACTCACAAAATATTAACTTCATCATGGCAGGAACGATATGCCGAGCTCCTAAAGAAGCGGCCAAAGCAGAAGAAAAGAAGATCCAAGCCAGTAGATGTTTCAACCGGTCCAAGTACCTCAGCAAATAAGTCAGAGGAAAAACCTGATTTTAAACCGAGGGCTAAAGCTAAACACATGCATTTCGACTTTTGATCTTTTTTACAAACCTCATAAACATAAAATTTCAGAAGTTGACACTTAACTCAAGAATGTCTGTTTGCATTCACATATTCAAAAATGTCTTTTTTACCCCTATGAGAAGCGCAAACATGTATATTCAGTTTGAAAGACTGGGGTTTTGACACGTTTTCAGTTCTATTTGCGTTCAGATTCAAATGTCCTTTTTACCCCTGTAAAGTTTTTACCAAACAAATCTCAGCTGCACATTCAAATAAACGTAATCCTCAACCATACATCCTCATTGACAAAATATAAGCATCGGTCACGATTTTACGTAAGTTTAGTGGTATTTTCGTCTTGTTCAGTTACAATTATAACATATTAACATGGCAAAGTAGGGGTTACCCTTTGCGGTTGAAATCCCTTTCAAATGTTCTTTAGTAATGGAAATTTATTTGACGTCAAAAAAAAAAAAAAAGATAAAAGGTCCCCTGTTTTTGAATCGATTGTTAGACTCCGTCGCCGGAAAAACATTTGAAAGATACGCATTACCTTCTCCGGCGAAAAGAAACGGTAAAGGAACAGCGATTGTCTGGTTTAGAAACGATCTTAGATAATGATGCATTGTACAGAGCTTGGTCTTCCTCTGAGACCCCTTTGCCTGTTTATTGTCTCGATCCTCGTGTTTTTCAAACTACTCATTTCTTTGCCTTCCCCAAAACCGGAGGTACTCAAAGTTCGAATCTTTAATCAATTGGCACTGAAAAGATCGGATTTTTAATCTTTTTGATTTTGATTATTGAATCAGGTTTAAGAGGTGGGCTTCTAATGGAATGTTTGGTTGAATTGAGAAAGAATCTGATGAAAAGAGAAGTGAATCTTCTTATTAAGAGTGGTAAACCTGAAGAGATTATTCCTTCTCTTGCTAAAGATTTTGGAGCTCATACAGTTAAGTTTTGTTGATGAAGTTGTTGAAAGTTTTATTTGTTATGATTTCCTTTTTAGTTTTGTAATCTACCATTTTTTTTTCCTCACATTATATCTTCCTATTTAATCTAATAAGATAATTACATGTTGAAAAATAAAAAGAAAAAAAAGATAATACATATGTAATAATTTTTTTACTCGAAATAGATTTAGGTGTACATATCTAATTCTTTAAGGATTACAAGATTTTTATCTATATAACATATTTTCGTGATTTCTTAATCTTTTCACCAAACAGTTTCAAATTTCAATAGTCTATTCACACGTTTTTTACCTTTGTAAACTTAAGATTGATTGTTCTTTTTAATATTGTTGCTCTCATACTAAATTTGATCCATATGTTTTTCCTTTATAAATTTGACATGGGCTTGAAAAGCTCCAATAAATGGTATCAGAGCGGTTCAGAAAAGTGGACATGTAGATGTGGACTGGAGATTCGATGTGGGAGGAGAGAGCCCTCAAGATAACCTTGCGAAGGGCACAAGATAGATGCCAGGTTTCGCTAGAGGTAGAAGTCCACGAGTTATGTGGTACTTGGTTTGAGGGAGAGATTGTTGGGATATCAATCCAAGTCCCACAACGGAAGTTTAGACAAAAATAGTCTAATATATAAGGAGATGTCCAACCTAATTAGTATGAGGCCTTTTGGGAAGGAGCCCAAAGATAAATCCGTGCGGGCTTTGCCTCTGGGCCCAAAGCGGACAATATCATACTAATGGGGGAGTTAGACATGGGCTTGAAAAGCTCCAATACGTTGCCGTTATCTATGTTTGTCATTCCAGCCATTTATTTCCTGATGTTTTGGCTATATTAATCTTTAGTTATGTAACCTGTTCATCTTTTATAAAGGCAGACTCTCTTTTATCGGTTTGTTGAATGAATGAATGAAACTTGTGACACCAAAAAAAGATGACAAAAGAAACAAAAGCACAAAACATTTAGCACCATCACAATTTTCAACCATAATTCAGGCTAAAATAGGTCCAGTCCATAGATAAACACAAATACTCAAGCTATCACAACCTTCCAAGCAACTAATAACAAGCTTAAATACTCACGTCATCACAAGCTCTATTACTCTGATGTTACTCACTTACTCCTCTCGTCTCTCACACTCCAAATCACGACCAAGGTCTTTATGCTAAGATTAATCTTCTCTTACAATCGAAAATCCAGAAAAGTAAAGAGTCAACATCGATGAATTCCTTATTTGATATCCCCTAAATTCAGATCATATGTAGGTTTGTGGGCAACTGGTGTTTGCTAAACGTGATATTATATCACGATTTTGAGTTTTCTTAATTACAGAGGTGGAATTCAAATGAATTAAATTAATTGGGTGGTTTAAAGAAGATAATTATAATTTTGGGGGTTTTGTAAAGAGTTAGATAATTTGGGTGGACGTTTTAGGCGGTTAACCCTACGAAAAAATTAAACCTCTTAAAATTAGTATAGATTATCTATTTGGTTTAGCTACCCCGGTTTAAGCTCTTTGACCATGTATCGTGACTTTATATATAAGTTATATGCAAGGCTTTTTAAACAATTCTCTGAAAATAATCAATGAAATAATTCTTGTTCTTCAATCTCCTAAATCTCTTTTTCCATCATTGAATCACTTATACTTGGATTGATCCTTCTTCCTCACCGATCATCCTCTTCTCTGATTTACGGTAAGCTTCTAGTTAGAGATTTTTTTGGTTAGGGATTTTATCATCTTAGGTAGATTAGGGTTTTTGTTTTCAGCGAGGGAATAGGGTTTTGTTGCATTGGCACAATGGATTTCTTAAGGATTGATCAAGTAACGGAAGGTTGTCAGAGAATTTGTGATTTGCCGGACGCTTTGCTATTGCAGATCTTGCTCCTTGTCCCGACAAAAGATGCACTGGCCTTTTGGGAAGGAGCCCAAAGATAAATCCGTGCGGGCTTTGCCTCTGGGCCCAAAGCGGACAATATCATACTAATGGGGGAGTTAGACATGGGCTTGAAAAGCTCCAATACGTTGCCGTTATCTATGTTTGTCATTCCAGCCATTTATTTCCTGATGTTTTGGCTATATTAATCTTTAGTTATGTAACCTGTTCATCTTTTATAAAGGCAGACTCTCTTTTATCGGTTTGTTGAATGAATGAATGAAACTTGTGACAACAAAAAAAGATGACAAAAGAAACAAAAGCACAAAACATTTAGCACCATCACAATTTTCAACCATAATTCAGGCTAAAATAGGTCTAGTCCATAGATAAACACAAATACCCAAACTATCACAACCTTCCAAGCAACTAATAACAAGCTTGAATACTCACGTCATCACAAGCTCTATTACTCTGATGTTACTCACTTACTCCTCTCGTCTCTCACACTCCAAATCACGACCAAGATCTTTATGCTAAGATTAATCTTCTCTTACAATCGAAAATCCAGAAAAGTAAAGAGTCAACATTGATGAATTCCTTATTTGATATCCCCAATTTGTTTTTTTAATTCAGATCATATGTAGGTTTGTGGGCAACTGGTGTTTGCTAAACGTGATATTATATCACGATTTTGAGTTTTCTTAATTACAGAGGTGGAATTAAAATGAATTAAATTAATTGGGTGGTTTAAAGAAGATAATTATAATTTTGGGGGTTTTGTAAAGAGTTAGATAATTTGGGTGGACGTTTTAGGCGGTTAACCCTACGAAAAAATTAAACCTCTTAAAATTAGTATAGATTATCTATTTGGTTTAGCTACCCCGGTTTAAGCTCTTTGACCATGTATCGTGACTTTATATATAAGTTATATGCAAGGCTTTTTAAACAATTCTCTGAAAATAATCAATGAAATAATTCTTGTTCTTCAATCTCCTAAATCTCTTTTTCCATCATTGAATCACTTATACTTGGATTGATCCTTCTTCCTCACCGATCATCCTCTTCTCTGATTTACGGTAAGCTTCTAGTTAGAGATTTTTTTGGTTAGGGATTTTATCATCTTAGGTAGATTAGGGTTTTTGTTTTCAGCGAGGGAATAGGGTTTTGTTGCATTGGCACAATGGATTTCTTAAGGATTGATCAAGTAACGGAAGGTTGTCAGAGAATTTGTGATTTGCCGGACGCTTTGCTATTGCAGATCTTGCTCCTTGTCCCGACAAAAGATGCACTGGCCACTGCGGTCTTGTCTAAACGATGGCGTTACGTCTCGAAGATGCTGCCTAAACTCACCTTTAAAGACGACCAAGGCAGCGAGAGCCTTGGGTTGTTTATTGACAAGTCACTGCAACTTCATAAGGCACCGAAACTAATAAGCCTGATCGTAGAACTCGGTCCACAATGTCCTGTTAACGTAGATGTCAGAAAGTGGGTTAAGAAAGCAATCAAACACGGTGTTAAAAAGTTAGATTTCAAGATCCTCTGGACAACACGTATCCCAAGCTTACCTAAGAGCCTTTACACATGCGACACGCTGGTTTGTTTAACTCTATCCGACCAGATTCTTGTTGATGTTTCTTTCCCGGCTAGTTTACCATCGCTCTTGTATCTCGATCTTTTCAACGTGGTGTACGAAGACGAAGAATCTCTTGCTAGGCTTTTATCAAGTTCCCCTGTTCTCCACCGATTGCAGGTTGAACGAAAAATTCGAGATGACAATGTCACAAACTTTACCGTGAAAGTGCCTTCATTGAAAGTATTAAGTTACACAACTAGTTGGCGCGAGGAAGAGGAAGAGGAAGAGGAAGAGGAAGAGGAAGAGGAAGAGGAAGAGGACGAGGACGAGGAAGAGGAAGAGGAAGAGGAATATCACATTGGGTCGTTGGTGATAGATTCCCCTGCATTAGTAGATTTAACCATAGATGATAATTGGGGAGACTATTGTAGTTTGATAGAGAATATGCCTTACCTTGATGAGGTATACATCGGCTATGTTCCTAACCCGGATGAAAAGTTTATGAGATCTCTTTCTTCTGCCAGACGCCTGTGCTTGCATTTATCCGAATCAATGGTAGTGTTACACATCCCGGGCCTCGATCTCCATTGTTTTTTTTTTTTTTTTAATTATTAGGAGATTCTAAATCAAGGTCTGTAATTCCCCCGACCTGAAACCGGATCATATAAATCTTTACTAGTTGATTTATTGGCTCTTGGTAGATCTCCTTTGTTCCTTGCTTGGTCGACTAATCTTTTCTGTTTTTGTTTTATTGCAGGTTGCGTGTTGTAACACCATTGAGTTCTCTCGGCTCACAGATTTAATCTTTATTTCAAAAAATACATATTGGTTGGAACCACTTGTTTTTTTGCTTCAAAACTCTCCTAAACTTAAAAATCTTACGATCGACATTGCGGTAAGTACCCTCATCCCTTAAAATATGCACATCAGTCTTTTGATGAATTTAAATAATAAGTAAATGTATCAGGGGTGTCCCCAAACTTCTTGGAACCAACCGAGTACTATTCCCGGATGCTTATCTTCTCATCTAGAGGTTGTAAGGTGGAAAGACTATGAAGGAAAAGAAGATGAGAAACCACTAATGACATACATTCTCGCTAACTCAAAATGTTTAAAGACAATGGAGATCTCCCTCATAGCAACCTGCAATGTTGAAGAGTGCCGAAAAGAGTTAGAATCTATGCCTAGGATTTATGCATCATCTCAGCTTCTATACTTAACCCCTCAAGAAGAATGGTTTTTTTAGTTGCGCTACTTCATCTTGATTTCGGTTTAGATTATTGGGTGAAAAATTTAGAGAGAATTCTGTTTCGTAGATTACATTTAGATTTGCCACTATTAAGTTATTTCAACAAGACATTTTTATTTTTTTCCAAATGGACTCTCTAGTACTGCTAAATGGTGTTTTCCTTTGTTCATCACTGTGTTTGTGGTTTACAAAAGGTCGTAGCCATTGTTAAGAGATCAATGATATAGGATAAGTTGCTTTAGTCTCTACACTGTATCTTGCACTCAAATACTTTTTTAATTAAACCAATGTAGCGCCTAACTTCCACTAGTATGATTATAGTAGTATTACACTATCATCAAATTCAAACAGGATCAGAGTACAAAATTTAGCTTAATTGTTCTATATCTAAACCAATGATGGGGACAAACAAGTGTTCTCACCTACAAAGATTCTATGCTTTCTTAAAAGGCATTTTTACCATTGATCGACTCTTCAATTCTACATTCTTGAAAACTTTGGGAACATTTTGGTTTCGAGAGGACTATCTTTTTTGTGTCTGGAGAAGAATAAAAGATTCTAGCTTCTATGGAGTGGCGGTTGACGTAAACCTTATATTGAAGAAGATATAGAAACGATCGAGTTGTAAATTAGCATGTCTTGTTTTATCGAAACAATATTATATATTCTCCGGCCTTTGTTTACTTGGAACCGTCTACAAAGCCTGGTTGATAATGTGAAAGAAAAGATTGTTTGAAATTTTTTGGAATATTTTGGAATCGATTGTTATACATGTTGTTACATGCATGTTTTGTTTTATAGCACCTTGGCTTTTTAAAAAAAAAAATATTTTGTTTCATAACTAATAGATTTTAAATACCATATAGTCTTGTAGATTAGGGTTTTAGGGTTTTGTTGCATTGGCACTATGGATTTGTTAGAGCTTGATCAAGGTTGTCAGAGAATATGTGATTTTCCTGACGATTTGTTATTGAAGATCTTGCAATTCGTCCGACAAAAGATGCAATGGCCACTTCGGTCTTGTCTAAACAATGGCGTTACGTCTCGAAGATGCTTCCTAGACTCACCTTCAAAGACGACCAAGGCAGCGAGAGCCTTGTATTGTTTATTGACAAGTCATTGCAACTCCATAAGGCACCGAACCTAATAAGTCTGGTCGTAGCGCTAGGTCCACAATGTCCTGTTGACATAGATGTCAGAAAGTGGGTTGAGAAAGCAGTTAACCACGATGTGAAAAATTTAGATTTCAAGATCCTCTGGACAACTAAGGTCACAAGATTCCCTATGAGCCTTTACACATGCGACACGGTTGTTAGTTTAACTCTATCCAACCAGATTTTTGTCGATGTTTCTTTCCCAGCTAGCTGACCATCTCTCTTGTATCTGAATCTTTTCAACGCATGTACAAAGACGAAGACTCTCTTGCTAGGCTTTTATCAAGTTCCCCTGTTCTCAACCGACTTTTGGTGAAACGACAAGATCGGTATGACAACTTGACCAAATTTACCGTTGAAGTGCCTTCATTGAAAATATTAAATTACAAGACTAGATGGCACTACGAAGAGCAAGATAAGTCTACCGCTACTATAAATTCCTAAACAGAAAATAAGTCTACCACCAAGTACAATAAGTCTACCGCTATCGCAAATAGGTCTACCGTCACTAAGTTCGAAAATAAGTCTACCACCACTATAAATTCCTAAACAGAAAATAAGTCTACCGCCAAATACAATAAGTCTACCGCTATCACAAATAGGTCTACCGTCACTAAGTTCGAAAATAAGTCTACCACCACTATAAATTCCTAAATAGGAAATAAGTCTACCACCAAGTACAATAAGTCTACCGCTATCACAAATAAGTCTACCAAATGTCTAATGTGAAAAAAAGTCTACCGTCACTAAGTTTGATAAAAAGTCTACCATCACTAGACCTGGGTAAAAACAAATCTACCGCTTCTATCGCTAAAAACGCATAAGTCTACCACCATTGATCCTAAAAAAATAAGTCTACCAGTCAACGGTTGGTTTCGTTGACCGAAAATACGAAATAAGTCTACCGCTAACTATAAGTCTACCACTACTACAATAAGTCTACCGCAACTAAACACAAAATAAATCTACCACCACGATAAAAAAGTCTACCGCACACTATAAGTCTACCGCTACTAAAATAAGTCTACCGTCACTATAAATCTACCGTCACTATGACTAAAAATCTACCACCAAAGGAAACAAATCTACCAGTCAAAATAAATCTACCATCGAAGAAAAATAAATCTACCGTTGAAAATAAGTCTACGGAAATAAATCTACCATTCGAAGAAAAAGTCTACCGCAAAAAATAAGTCTACCGCTATGGGAAAATAAGTCTACCGCAGATAAAATAAGTCTACCGTTCGGAAATAAGTCTACCACCAAAGGAGACACAATAAGTCTACCGCTCAAAAATAAGTCTACCGCTCCTCAAATAAGTCTACGGACAAAAAAATAAGTCTACCAGAACTTAAATAAGTCTACCATCACATAGCGGTAGACTTATTTTTTTTAGGCGGGAAACTTTCGCGCCTACTTGGCGCGTTTCATTAATGGTATTTTCGTAAATACGTTTTTTGTTATCAAAGGAAAAAGGGTAAAACGGACTCGAAAATAGCCCCAGTAATTAAAATCTAAGAAGGTTGTTTGAGTTAGACCAAAATCTAAAAAGGTTATTCTAGTAAGTCTCCCTTTAATTAAAGAGAGCAGACATGGCTATTTAGCAATTTTAGAGATAAAAGCATCAAGAAGTCTTTTATAAACTATACAATTCGTCTTTACATAAACCCAAAATCTCCCATTTCAATTAATTAAGCACAACTAAATCCGAGCCAATTCCTCTAAACCGGTAATCTCCACCGGTTTGCTTAACAAAGAGCTTAAGATCGTTACAATCAGTACACAGCGAATGAAGAACCCTAACTTTTTTTCCTCGCTGAAAATTGGAAATTCTTTAAATCACAATTAAGAAACAATAAAACGGCTAGCTAAAGAACCAAAGAAATTTAGTGGTCAAAATGATTGGAACATGCTAAAACTAGTCCTTAAAAGTTTCAGAAATTGATGTTTTGTTTCATTTAATTTGTAACAAATTTGGACGGTCAAGATTAAATCTTACCTTTTGTGGACAAAGATCGATTAGATTTGTAGTAATAATATAGATTTTCCATTAAAATAATAATGTCACAAATTCGCCAGATTCTACATTGCGAAAAATTCAATATCGTTACCGTAAGAGGTTGACTTTTTGGTTACAAAATAGTTTTAATTCCTTTTTTTTTATTACATGTCAAACTTTATTCAAAACCAAAAAAATCAATTTGTACATCAGATGCTTTTTTTTTTTAAGTTCACAAATTTTGACAAAAATTTAAATTAAACTATCTATGTTCTCTAAAGAGATCTCATCGCGAAGCAAACCACGCTTCCATCGCTTCCTCCATTCGTCCATTCTCACCTCCTCTTGTAGTCGATATACGGTTCCGAAGTTGTTTATCGATGAACCTAACTGTTAGTTGTTATAGAGAGAGCATCGTTGAGAGCAAAACAACTTATCATTTATGTTATCATTTAATCTTCAAGGTTGTTTACATTAAATACAGCTTTAGAGTGTTGGTTAACAACTAAACCAAACAATCAACTAAAACAGATATTAACCAAATACACATTTCATATCCAATACTAACCAAGGCCGATGCTAGTTGCGGATTTTCCCCATGTCGTCGGTTATTCCGCTCCTTCCATATAGTGTGTAGAGTGGCTTGAAAAACATACCTCAACAAAAATTGTACTATGTAGTCTTGTGCATTGACCATCAGTTCTTCCAATATCTTGTCCCAAACATTAGTATACCTCTGTTGCAGTAAGTTTTGAGTAAGGTTCTTCCATATTTCTTCCGAGAACGGACATCCAAGTTTTTAATTCTTTATTTTATTTTATTCAAAACTAAATTTCTCGAATGACTTTACAATCAAATGTAAATCCAAAGCTTTCACATAATCAAATTTTGTATACGTTAGCCGTGGTTTCATTGGCAGCAATGAAAGAAAGTTTGCCCAAAAAAAAAAGATTAGTATTATTAGCTTTCAAGTTTCAGTTTCATTTCCAACTTTGCATCATGAAGCTTTTTACTTTTTTTCTCCATTATGTGTTACAATTAGGCATTCATGCATAAGTGGTATTCAAGACAAAGGAACAAACCAAAACATCAATCCTTGACAAGCGAGAGAGTTAGCAGATTTAGTGTCAAGTTCCATAAGTGGTCTTTGTCACTTTTACTTTAAAGATATACAAACACAATCATCAAGGAATCATCCAATATACATAACCATGACTGAAAGTTAAATGCCTTAAACTTGTCTCTCTTTTTTCGCGGTAATAGCATCAAACCGACATCAACCATGGAGAAGCAAATCATGATCAGCAGAAGATAGTGTAGAGGAATGATCACCAATGCAATAACAAAACTATGATCATTGTAAAATGTCTATTAACATCGTTTTTTGTTTTACATCTTTTTCTTTTATGTTCAACTTGCGATAGTAGTAGATTGGTTTTCAACCCCAAATCTACAGGAAAATTAGACGAATAATTAAATATACGGAAAAAAAGTTGAAGTACGTACGTAGTATTAGTAATGAATCTCATAATAATAATTTTACCCTAGTAAACCTATTTGATTATATGACTTGTCTAATTTCCGAATCACATTACATTACTACGCATGTTTGACCAAACATGTGTAGTAAAGTTTTACACCATTGTTGTCAATAGGCCATTGACATAAGATATGTCGTTTCTAACATATAACCAGAAACTTCATAAATTCGAATTGTAATATTGGGTTTGTGAAAAGAAGAAATTATAAACATTAATTTTCCCCTTTATCATAAGGTTTTGCACTTTGGTATAATCCGTTTGATACAAAATTTTGGACGTGAAAGAAGAAAAAGCCATAAAATCACATTGTGTGTGATGACATTGAGAGATGCAGCTTTGAGAGTTGGATTATCCTATGATTCCTATCTTATGAATATCAATTTAAAATCATTTAATTTTTGGTGACAATCTGATTTTTTCTTTTGTTCTTTCACAATAAAATTCCTTAATAAGCTACTTAGATTTTATCCTATGATTCCTATCTTATGAATATAAAATCATTTAATTTTTGATGACAATTGGAAAATTTTCATTTTTCTGTTTTGTTCTTGCACAAAACTTCTTAATAAGCTGCTTAGATTTTTATCGTTGTTTATCATAATAAAGTTCTCTGAAATTCTTTAAAATCATTTATAACTATGTTTGTCATGTAATTTATTTTATAACAAAAAGTAACAAAATATACCACGAACTGTTAAGTATGATGATGAAAACTTAAGGAGACTATTGGCTTAGTATAGTTTTTCCACGAAACATAAATAGAAAACAGATTTTTATATCCAAATCTTGGAAAAGATTAAATGAGATTAATTTTGGTCCGTTTGCAGATCTTAACTATGTTTTTGGGATGTTGATTCCTCTGTGATCAATCCCAAAACACTCGTAATTCTATTTATGTCTAAAATTTCAAATTTTATCGATGTATTTAAAATGATTACCTATTAGATAAAGTTAAAACCATATTCGTTGTCTAGCGACATTTTTTGTGCACTAATTTGAAACTATAATACATTTTTTTGAATAATTTTGGAGAAAAACGCTTGGAGAAATTTTTTAAACTAATGAGATTGTTCTTTGTATTATTATATTTTTGGCATTTGATTTGTTGCTAAGTTGATTAAAGAACCAAAAATAGTCCAATTCTTTATATTTTTCACTTTCCACTTTTAATACTCTGTGTTTGGGAAGCTTTTTCTATTTTTCATTCTTTTCTTTATCAAAAACATGAAAATGATGAAAACTTTATTGCAGTTAGTCGAAAATTGTTGTCTCATGTATTTCCCTTTCAAAAAGGTTTCTTTGTAAATTTATCGCAGCAAATACAAGTAACTAAAGCTGGAGGTTTTGGCGCTAATATTACAATATCATCAAATAAATACAAACAAAAACATATTATAAAATTTAGCGGAAAATAGCAAGCGTTAAGGTTTTGGCGCATATCTGAAGATGCAATATTAACGAGTAGGGCTGGGCATTCGGATATCCGATCGGGTTCGGGTTGGGTATTTCGGTTTTTCGGATACTTCGGTAATGGGGTTTAGTACCCTATCGGGTATTTTATAAATTCGGGTCGGGTTCGGATAGAATGACTTCGGGTTCGGTTATATCCGATGTGCAATCTAATTAAAAATACACTTCAAATATGAATTTGATCATAACTCAAATTGATCAAAAATTTCAAAAAAAATTCAAATGAACATAGATATCAAAAACTAAATTCGATTTTATTAGTTTTTACATGAATTATCACCCGAGAAAATATCAAAAACAAAATTTTAAAAATTCAAATAGCGTTGATAAATTAGTTATTTTTATCCGAATATAATTCATACTATTCATATTAACCAAAAGTTATAGAAATTATCTAAAATAAATGAACATATCTAACCTTACATCCAAATATCTTTGGTTTAATTTATATTTGTGTTATTTCGGATACCTGTTCGGATATCGGTTCGGTCCGGGTTCGGTTTCGGGTTTTCGGGTTTATGAACTTAGAACCCGATCGGGTATTTTATAAATTCGGGTCGGGTTCGGATCGGGTAATTTAGGCCGGGTTCGGTTCGGTAATTCGGTTTCGGATTTTTTGCCCACCCCTATTAACGAGGTACTTGATTTGGTGTTGGACCAGTTTTGTTTCGAGAAAGTTTTCAAACTAATGAGATTGTTCTTAGTATTGTTTTGATTTTTTGACATTTGATATTTTCCCCAACTTTCAATATTTTTTTGGCAATCTCTTCTCAGTTAAATTCTTAATTTCTTGTTTTTTATGCATTAAACCCATCATAGCAATTCATAGTATATTTTCGTCATGTATTTGAAACACTACGGAAAAATGTGATTGACAAAATTGAGTTAAGTGACCTCATAATCTAGTTATGATGGGTTCGCACCCTATCAAATTGTTATAATATCACGAATATACATAAACCTGTAAATGTTATATATATACGATTCTAAACCAAGGAGGGGTGAAACAAGTACTATCACCAAATCCAAATTGGGAACCTTCACTCTCTAAGATATTGGGAACAATGTGACTGTTAATACATTTCCAGTCCATCCATATTTTCATCTCTAAATTTTATAGCAGGCCCGGTTCAACTTCTTATAAGATATGGTGCAAATTTTTATTTTTCCCCAAAAGCTTTACCCATTTTAGAAAAAAAATTTATTGACCATTTTAGAAAAAAAATCAGATAAAAAGGCCTAGAAATTTGTTTTTAAAATGAGGGACATGGTGCTAATGCACCGTGTGTAAACAGACTCCAACTGATTAAATTTACTAAACCCTCAACGGAGGCCCAAACATTACAACCCAACTTCAGCCCATCGGTATTGGCATAAGCAAAGCCAACTTCAGCCCATCGGAGGCCCAAACATTACAACCGAGCCTGCTCTATATTAGAAAGAAAAAAATCTGCTCTAACCCATTTTATATTTTCATTTATAAAATAAAAAAAATGTTATCTTTATCTCTACATACTGAGGAAAACTATTTACATATCTATTTTACGATTTTTATTCTATATTTGTTATGATTGGTTGAATTGTGTTTTATAATAAATTTATCTGTTATAGAGTTTTCACTGTATTGCTCAATTTCTATAGTTCAGTTTTTTCGATTAAGTGATTTGGTAAGCAACAAATTTGAGCTAATTTTGTTTAATGATTTTTTTTGTAGATAAATAGTTAGTATGAATAGCATGGTTATTATGATTAGTCCTTATAATACAAAATAATAATAATGTAAACATGTAATACAGAAACCACATTCTTCATATTGTTGAAGGATATACTATGATCGGTATATTTTTTGTAATTTCAAAATTAAATGTCGAATTAGCTAAAATTAAGGAATTAAGCAAACTAACTACTTACTCTCGTAAAAAGTAATGGTAACAATAAGTACTGGGACGAAAACAATATATTGGATATTTTATCTCATTTAAAAGAAAGAAAGTTAATTAATTGGTTTATACATAATTCAATAATGAAATATCATATGAATAGTAATGGTAACAAATTAAGTAGTGTGGACAAAAGAAAACAAAAGTGAAAAAAAAAAAAAAGTTAATTAATTTGTTTCTAGTATATGTAAAATTAGCTAAAATTAACCCAATTAACCATGATTATCGTTCAAAGCAAATGAAACTTCCTCTAACCACTAAAAAACTTAGTGGGCTCATGGGCCTGTTATGTGATTTTACTCTCCTATAAAAGCCCTCTCTTTTTTTTTCCTCTCCTTCATTTCTTCTCTTTAGTTTTCTTCTGCAATACACACAACAACAATGGTTCTTCTGTTAAAAGATTGGCGAATGATGACGTCATCAGAATCGATACCGCGTAACAAACCGTTCTGCTCTAGTATAAATAGTTCGTTAGTTTTTCCTTTTCCAGATCTAGTTCTCTCACTAGAAGAGAAGAGAAGAGAAAGAGAGAGAGAGCAAAGAAACTTAGGATTCTCAAGAAGACGAAGGAAGTTATCATCACTTTCTGATCGCGAATCTCCGATTAGGTCTTGGTGACAATGGCGGAATCTCCATCCATTTCCGATCTCGAACTCCAGGTTATGATCCGTTCTTATGCGTCCGTTCTTATCTCCGATTAGGTCTTGTTTGGATTCGATTGCTTGTGAGAATGTATGATTAGGTCTTGTTTGGATTCGATTGCTTATGAGAATGTATGATTAGGTCTTGTTTCGATTCCATTGCTTACGAGAATGTATGGTTAGGTCTCGATTGTTTATGAGAACTTCATCGATTGCTTAGGACGGATTTAGTGTTGATGATGGATTTGCTACATTTTGCAGGAACAACTTCTTAGTCTTAGAGAGCTAATAATTTCAACAGGTATATTGATCTTTGTTGAAATTTGACACATGACTGAGTGATCTTGACATTTTGTTCATAGTAATTGCTTCGTTTCTGATTCTTGAAACAGCTGGAAAGTCTTATGCGAAATTGCTTTCTTGTTCTGAGTCTATTGAGGAGTTAAAGAAGCAATTTCTTGAACTTTCTTCAAGATTTACATCTTTTGAAGAAAACTCAAGAAGAATCTGTAAGTGCTCATGTTTTTTTATTGTTCTTCTTTTGAGTGGTTTGACATTCGTACTTATCCTAAGATGGAGTCTGAAGCTACAGTTAATTCTTCTGAGTATTTTACAGCTAAGAAGGAGTCTGAAGCTACACCTCTAGGTGTCAAACAAGAGTTTGATAATGAATCTCATTGTCTTGCAACTGATGCTGAGACAACAAACACAGTGGAGAGGAACCAGTGTGATTATATTCAGCTCGTTGATGCAAGATGGAAGGTTCCCATTGTGCTTTCACTTCGAGATTGTATTTGGCCGGAAATAACTAGAGTCTGCAATTTGGATGGGTTCGTGTATTGATTCCCGTGTCCATTTCCTTTCTCAATTGTTGAATAGCATCTTTCTGACTTATTTTGGGCAGGGCAGTTTACAGACTTTGGATTTGGCTCGTTGTTCTCAATTCGGCTTCAATGAGTTGGATGAATTGGTGGCTGCCTTTGTAGCCCTGTTGCAGGTTCGTCTTTTTGTTTTTGTTGATTCACGGGTCATCCTACTGTTGTTTACTTATCTCTGTGATGTTCTTATTGTACAGAAAGAATATCCTTCTCGGGAGTTCACGATTGTACCAACTGCAACAATTACTCCACTGGATGAGGAAGACTACTCCGGTTCTGTGACTACAGAAACAAATGGCGAGATGGAAGCAGGGATCTTAGAGCTTTCTGGTGGTGGTGAGGAAGAGTTTTCTGATGATGGGGAAGTGTTTTCTGATAGTGAGGAAGTGTCTTGTGATGGTGAGGAGACAGTGGAGAGTTTGAAGTTTGATAAGACTTCTGTCGAGGTTTGATAAAAGTTTGTAGGTTTGATGAAAGTTGCTATACAAGTTTGTTGTCCAGGTTTTATTACTCACAAAATATTAACTTCATCATGGCAGGAACGATATGCCGAGCTCCTAAAGAAGCGGCCAAAGCAGAAGAAAAGAAGATCCAAGCCAGTAGATGTTTCAACCGGTCCAAGTACCTCAGCAAATAAGTCAGAGGAAAAACCTGATTTTAAACCGAGGGCTAAAGCTAAACACATGCATTTCGACTTTTGATCTTTTTTACAAACCTCATAAACATAAAATTTCAGAAGTTGACACTTAACTCAAGAATGTCTGTTTGCATTCACATATTCAAAAATGTCTTTTTTACCCCTATGAGAAGCGCAAACATGTATATTCAGTTTGAAAGACTGGGGTTTTGACACGTTTTCAGTTCTATTTGCGTTCAGATTCAAATGTCCTTTTTACCCCTGTAAAGTTTTTACCAAACAAATCTCAGCTGCACATTCAAATAAACGTAATCCTCAACCATACATCCTCATTGACAAAATATAAGCATCGGTCACGATTTTACGTAAGTTTAGTGGTATTTTCGTCTTGTTCAGTTACAATTATAACATATTAACATGGCAAAGTAGGGGTTACCCTTTGCGGTTGAAATCCCTTTCAAATGTTCTTTAGTAATGGAAATTTATTTGACGTCAAAAAAAAAAAAAAAAGATAAAAGGTCCCCTGTTTTTGAATCGATTGTTAGACTCCGTCGCCGGAAAAACATTTGAAAGATACGCATTACCTTCTCCGGCGAAAAGAAACGGTAAAGGAACAGCGATTGTCTGGTTTAGAAACGATCTTAGATAATGATGCATTGTACAGAGCTTGGTCTTCCTCTGAGACCCCTTTGCCTGTTTATTGTCTCGATCCTCGTGTTTTTCAAACTACTCATTTCTTTGCCTTCCCCAAAACCGGAGGTACTCAAAGTTCGAATCTTTAATCAATTGGCACTGAAAAGATCGGATTTTTAATCTTTTTGATTTTGATTATTGAATCAGGTTTAAGAGGTGGGCTTCTAATGGAATGTTTGGTTGAATTGAGAAAGAATCTGATGAAAAGAGAAGTGAATCTTCTTATTAAGAGTGGTAAACCTGAAGAGATTATTCCTTCTCTTGCTAAAGATTTTGGAGCTCATACAGTTAAGTTTTGTTGATGAAGTTGTTGAAAGTTTTATTTGTTATGATTTCCTTTTTAGTTTTGTAATCTACCATTTTTTTTTCCTCACATTATATCTTCCTATTTAATCTAATAAGATAATTACATGTTGAAAAATAAAAAGAAAAAAAAGATAATACATATGTAATAATTTTTTTACTCGAAATAGATTTAGGTGTACATATCTAATTCTTTAAGGATTACAAGATTTTTATCTATATAACATATTTTCGTGATTTCTTAATCTTTTCACCAAACAGTTTCAAATTTCAATAGTCTATTCACACGTTTTTTACCTTTGTAAACTTAAGATTGATTGTTCTTTTTAATATTGTTGCTCTCATACTAAATTTGATCCATATGTTTTTCCTTTATAAATTTGACATGGGCTTGAAAAGCTCCAATAAATGGTATCAGAGCGGTTCAGAAAAGTGGACATGTAGATGTGGACTGGAGATTCGATGTGGGAGGAGAGAGCCCTCAAGATAACCTTGCGAAGGGCACAAGATAGATGCCAGGTTTCGCTAGAGGTAGAAGTCCACGAGTTATGTGGTACTTGGTTTGAGGGAGAGATTGTTGGGATATCAATCCAAGTCCCACAACGGAAGTTTAGACAAAAATAGTCTAATATATAAGGAGATGTCCAACCTAATTAGTATGAGGCCTTTTGGGAAGGAGCCCAAAGATAAATCCGTGCGGGCTTTGCCTCTGGGCCCAAAGCGGACAATATCATACTAATGGGGGAGTTAGACATGGGCTTGAAAAGCTCCAATACGTTGCCGTTATCTATGTTTGTCATTCCAGCCATTTATTTCCTGATGTTTTGGCTATATTAATCTTTAGTTATGTAACCTGTTCATCTTTTATAAAGGCAGACTCTCTTTTATCGGTTTGTTGAATGAATGAATGAAACTTGTGACACCAAAAAAAGATGACAAAAGAAACAAAAGCACAAAACATTTAGCACCATCACAATTTTCAACCATAATTCAGGCTAAAATAGGTCCAGTCCATAGATAAACACAAATACTCAAGCTATCACAACCTTCCAAGCAACTAATAACAAGCTTAAATACTCACGTCATCACAAGCTCTATTACTCTGATGTTACTCACTTACTCCTCTCGTCTCTCACACTCCAAATCACGACCAAGGTCTTTATGCTAAGATTAATCTTCTCTTACAATCGAAAATCCAGAAAAGTAAAGAGTCAACATCGATGAATTCCTTATTTGATATCCCCTAAATTCAGATCATATGTAGGTTTGTGGGCAACTGGTGTTTGCTAAACGTGATATTATATCACGATTTTGAGTTTTCTTAATTACAGAGGTGGAATTCAAATGAATTAAATTAATTGGGTGGTTTAAAGAAGATAATTATAATTTTGGGGGTTTTGTAAAGAGTTAGATAATTTGGGTGGACGTTTTAGGCGGTTAACCCTACGAAAAAATTAAACCTCTTAAAATTAGTATAGATTATCTATTTGGTTTAGCTACCCCGGTTTAAGCTCTTTGACCATGTATCGTGACTTTATATATAAGTTATATGCAAGGCTTTTTAAACAATTCTCTGAAAATAATCAATGAAATAATTCTTGTTCTTCAATCTCCTAAATCTCTTTTTCCATCATTGAATCACTTATACTTGGATTGATCCTTCTTCCTCACCGATCATCCTCTTCTCTGATTTACGGTAAGCTTCTAGTTAGAGATTTTTTTGGTTAGGGATTTTATCATCTTAGGTAGATTAGGGTTTTTGTTTTCAGCGAGGGAATAGGGTTTTGTTGCATTGGCACAATGGATTTCTTAAGGATTGATCAAGTAACGGAAGGTTGTCAGAGAATTTGTGATTTGCCGGACGCTTTGCTATTGCAGATCTTGCTCCTTGTCCCGACAAAAGATGCACTGGCCTTTTGGGAAGGAGCCCAAAGATAAATCCGTGCGGGCTTTGCCTCTGGGCCCAAAGCGGACAATATCATACTAATGGGGGAGTTAGACATGGGCTTGAAAAGCTCCAATACGTTGCCGTTATCTATGTTTGTCATTCCAGCCATTTATTTCCTGATGTTTTGGCTATATTAATCTTTAGTTATGTAACCTGTTCATCTTTTATAAAGGCAGACTCTCTTTTATCGGTTTGTTGAATGAATGAATGAAACTTGTGACAACAAAAAAAGATGACAAAAGAAACAAAAGCACAAAACATTTAGCACCATCACAATTTTCAACCATAATTCAGGCTAAAATAGGTCTAGTCCATAGATAAACACAAATACCCAAACTATCACAACCTTCCAAGCAACTAATAACAAGCTTGAATACTCACGTCATCACAAGCTCTATTACTCTGATGTTACTCACTTACTCCTCTCGTCTCTCACACTCCAAATCACGACCAAGATCTTTATGCTAAGATTAATCTTCTCTTACAATCGAAAATCCAGAAAAGTAAAGAGTCAACATTGATGAATTCCTTATTTGATATCCCCAATTTGTTTTTTTAATTCAGATCATATGTAGGTTTGTGGGCAACTGGTGTTTGCTAAACGTGATATTATATCACGATTTTGAGTTTTCTTAATTACAGAGGTGGAATTAAAATGAATTAAATTAATTGGGTGGTTTAAAGAAGATAATTATAATTTTGGGGGTTTTGTAAAGAGTTAGATAATTTGGGTGGACGTTTTAGGCGGTTAACCCTACGAAAAAATTAAACCTCTTAAAATTAGTATAGATTATCTATTTGGTTTAGCTACCCCGGTTTAAGCTCTTTGACCATGTATCGTGACTTTATATATAAGTTATATGCAAGGCTTTTTAAACAATTCTCTGAAAATAATCAATGAAATAATTCTTGTTCTTCAATCTCCTAAATCTCTTTTTCCATCATTGAATCACTTATACTTGGATTGATCCTTCTTCCTCACCGATCATCCTCTTCTCTGATTTACGGTAAGCTTCTAGTTAGAGATTTTTTTGGTTAGGGATTTTATCATCTTAGGTAGATTAGGGTTTTTGTTTTCAGCGAGGGAATAGGGTTTTGTTGCATTGGCACAATGGATTTCTTAAGGATTGATCAAGTAACGGAAGGTTGTCAGAGAATTTGTGATTTGCCGGACGCTTTGCTATTGCAGATCTTGCTCCTTGTCCCGACAAAAGATGCACTGGCCACTGCGGTCTTGTCTAAACGATGGCGTTACGTCTCGAAGATGCTGCCTAAACTCACCTTTAAAGACGACCAAGGCAGCGAGAGCCTTGGGTTGTTTATTGACAAGTCACTGCAACTTCATAAGGCACCGAAACTAATAAGCCTGATCGTAGAACTCGGTCCACAATGTCCTGTTAACGTAGATGTCAGAAAGTGGGTTAAGAAAGCAATCAAACACGGTGTTAAAAAGTTAGATTTCAAGATCCTCTGGACAACACGTATCCCAAGCTTACCTAAGAGCCTTTACACATGCGACACGCTGGTTTGTTTAACTCTATCCGACCAGATTCTTGTTGATGTTTCTTTCCCGGCTAGTTTACCATCGCTCTTGTATCTCGATCTTTTCAACGTGGTGTACGAAGACGAAGAATCTCTTGCTAGGCTTTTATCAAGTTCCCCTGTTCTCCACCGATTGCAGGTTGAACGAAAAATTCGAGATGACAATGTCACAAACTTTACCGTGAAAGTGCCTTCATTGAAAGTATTAAGTTACACAACTAGTTGGCGCGAGGAAGAGGAAGAGGAAGAGGAAGAGGAAGAGGAAGAGGAAGAGGACGAGGACGAGGAAGAGGAAGAGGAAGAGGAATATCACATTGGGTCGTTGGTGATAGATTCCCCTGCATTAGTAGATTTAACCATAGATGATAATTGGGGAGACTATTGTAGTTTGATAGAGAATATGCCTTACCTTGATGAGGTATACATCGGCTATGTTCCTAACCCGGATGAAAAGTTTATGAGATCTCTTTCTTCTGCCAGACGCCTGTGCTTGCATTTATCCGAATCAATGGTAGTGTTACACATCCCGGGCCTCGATCTCCATTGTTTTTTTTTTTTTTTTAATTATTAGGAGATTCTAAATCAAGGTCTGTAATTCCCCCGACCTGAAACCGGATCATATAAATCTTTACTAGTTGATTTATTGGCTCTTGGTAGATCTCCTTTGTTCCTTGCTTGGTCGACTAATCTTTTCTGTTTTTGTTTTATTGCAGGTTGCGTGTTGTAACACCATTGAGTTCTCTCGGCTCACAGATTTAATCTTTATTTCAAAAAATACATATTGGTTGGAACCACTTGTTTTTTTGCTTCAAAACTCTCCTAAACTTAAAAATCTTACGATCGACATTGCGGTAAGTACCCTCATCCCTTAAAATATGCACATCAGTCTTTTGATGAATTTAAATAATAAGTAAATGTATCAGGGGTGTCCCCAAACTTCTTGGAACCAACCGAGTACTATTCCCGGATGCTTATCTTCTCATCTAGAGGTTGTAAGGTGGAAAGACTATGAAGGAAAAGAAGATGAGAAACCACTAATGACATACATTCTCGCTAACTCAAAATGTTTAAAGACAATGGAGATCTCCCTCATAGCAACCTGCAATGTTGAAGAGTGCCGAAAAGAGTTAGAATCTATGCCTAGGATTTATGCATCATCTCAGCTTCTATACTTAACCCCTCAAGAAGAATGGTTTTTTTAGTTGCGCTACTTCATCTTGATTTCGGTTTAGATTATTGGGTGAAAAATTTAGAGAGAATTCTGTTTCGTAGATTACATTTAGATTTGCCACTATTAAGTTATTTCAACAAGACATTTTTATTTTTTTCCAAATGGACTCTCTAGTACTGCTAAATGGTGTTTTCCTTTGTTCATCACTGTGTTTGTGGTTTACAAAAGGTCGTAGCCATTGTTAAGAGATCAATGATATAGGATAAGTTGCTTTAGTCTCTACACTGTATCTTGCACTCAAATACTTTTTTAATTAAACCAATGTAGCGCCTAACTTCCACTAGTATGATTATAGTAGTATTACACTATCATCAAATTCAAACAGGATCAGAGTACAAAATTTAGCTTAATTGTTCTATATCTAAACCAATGATGGGGACAAACAAGTGTTCTCACCTACAAAGATTCTATGCTTTCTTAAAAGGCATTTTTACCATTGATCGACTCTTCAATTCTACATTCTTGAAAACTTTGGGAACATTTTGGTTTCGAGAGGACTATCTTTTTTGTGTCTGGAGAAGAATAAAAGATTCTAGCTTCTATGGAGTGGCGGTTGACGTAAACCTTATATTGAAGAAGATATAGAAACGATCGAGTTGTAAATTAGCATGTCTTGTTTTATCGAAACAATATTATATATTCTCCGGCCTTTGTTTACTTGGAACCGTCTACAAAGCCTGGTTGATAATGTGAAAGAAAAGATTGTTTGAAATTTTTTGGAATATTTTGGAATCGATTGTTATACATGTTGTTACATGCATGTTTTGTTTTATAGCACCTTGGCTTTTTAAAAAAAATAATATTTTGTTTCATAACTAATAGATTTTAAATACCATATAGTCTTGTAGATTAGGGTTTTAGGGTTTTGTTGCATTGGCACTATGGATTTGTTAGAGCTTGATCAAGGTTGTCAGAGAATATGTGATTTTCCTGACGATTTGTTATTGAAGATCTTGCAATTCGTCCGACAAAAGATGCAATTGCCACTTCGGTCTTGTCTAAACAATGGCGTTACGTCTCGAAGATGCTTCCTAGACTCACCTTCAAAGACGACCAAGGCAGCGATCAGATCTTATCATTATCATTTTAAAAATTATCATTATCATTATTTTTAGAATTATCATTATTAAGTGATCTTTTTCCAAATAGACTCTTTATTGCTCAATGGTGTTTCCCTTTGTTCATCACTATAACATAGTTCAAAATATGTAATGTTTTAAATAAGATTTTAAACCAATGTCAAGTACTATCACTTGCAAAATCCAAAGCTCTTTTAAGATGAACATGCTTAACAACTCTCCTTTATCTTATGATTCCTATTTTATGAATATCAATTTAAAATCATTTAATTTTTGGTGACAATCTGAAAACTTTCATTTTATTCTTTTGTTGTTTTACAATAAAACTCGTTAATAAGCTACTTAGATTTTATCCTAGGATTCATATCTTATGAATACAGAGTCTTTTTTTTTATGATAATCTGCAAATTTTCAATTTTCTCTTTTGTTCTTCACAAAAAAATTTCTTGATGACTACTTATATTTTTATTGTTGTTTATCATAATAAAATTTTCTGAGCTTCAATCTAGTTTGTTCTGAAATTCTTTTAAGTCATTTATATTTATGTTTGTCATGTAAATTTATTGTAAACCGATAACAAAATATATCATGAATTGTTAAGCATGAAATTAAGGGGGTGTTATTTGGGATTGGATTTGTATAAATTTCTAAAATTTTAAAAATCCTCAGATTTGTTAAATTTGTAGAGAATTTTGTGTACTTTAAAAGTTTAGTTATAAAGATTTTCAAAATCTTTTTTAATGAGTTAAATTATAAGAAATCCATCTACCATTAACACTAGATTCTAATAGATCTATATAATCATTAAAAACCAAATTTTTTCAATAACAAGAGATTTCACTGGGAATTTGAAAATCTTCGAACCAATAACAATAGATTTTATTTAGAATTTAAGAATCCAATTCCCAATAACGATGATTTTCAAAATTTTAAGAATCTATACAAATCTAATCCCCAATAACACCCCTAAATTTGATGATAAAAACTTAAGCAGAGTATTGGCTTAGCATAGCTTTTCCATAAAACATAAATCGAAAAGAATTTTGTATAAATATATGGGAAAAGATTTAACTATGTCTTTTTTAATTATGTCTAAAATTTCAAATTCTATCAATGTATTTAAAACGAATACTTATTAAAAAAGTTAAAAACATATTCGTTGTCTAGCCTAAACAAGGACATTTTTTGTACACTAATCTTAAACGATTGCTTATGAGAATCGATTGTTCTTCTCGGAGACCGAAGTAGTGTTACTTTAAAAATGGTAATTTCTTTAAAATGGTAATGGTGAGTTGATGTCGAGAAAGAGCAGAGTTGTCTCTACTGAAAGTGAAGAGGTTTGATTTGTACCTTATTTATGCAGTTGTTTTTGTTGAATATCATTATATCGGTTTTTGTTGTTGTTTCCAAAGGGAACAAAACAGGCTTTGAAACATCTTTGTTGTTTGGTAGGACTTGAGCCTCTGGCGTGGTCTATAGAAATTCACTATCAAATACGACGGTTATGTGCCGGAGTCTGAAAGGGAAGCTGTGTGGAGTAAGAGCAAGAAGAATAGGGAGAGAAAGAGAAGAGCAAGAAAGAAGGTAAATTGCTTATTAATAGATATGTATTTACACATTCTAATTCTCTTTCTTCTACAACAAAAGCAAAGGAAGAAGTAAACACTAATAGTGAAATGAAAGTAAGGAAGCGATAAACTTGGAAGCTTTGGCACAAATTTTCACTCGGAGGAAGAAAGAGAAGAAACCAAGAATTTTCCCAAAGTTTGTAAACGATGAATTTTAGCTGAGACCCAGATGGTATCATCATGACTTAATCCGGTAAACCCTTGTCATTGGGTGTAATACTTTTGCTTCGTTTGCCTTTGCTTGTTGGTTTTGGTTTCATTGTTACGAAAGTTTCAATATATTTCCAGATGATTAAAAAAAGAAAAACTAACGCCATTCTTAGTTTAACTCTACAATGATCCTCACTTGTTTTACACATTTGATTAATTAAAGAGAGCATTTAGCAATTTTAGAGATAAAGCATCAAGTTTAAATACCATTAAATATCTAGTAAAGTACATAATTTTATATTACTCCCACAAGTATTTTTGGTTTATATTTCGACCAACAGAACAATTCTGATGAAAATCGTGACAGATGTGACAAAGGACAGATGTTTTGAGTCAAAAACTGGATTTGAGTCATTTTGTTTTAGACACTAATAGTTCAATGATCTTGAGTGAACATAACTGTGATCAAATCATATTTGAAACTTGCACAAAACTTATGTAAAAATATAGGAAAACAAGAGAAAGAGAGATAGTTTAAGGAATTTTTATTGATACCTGACCATTTAGAATGATTATTATGTTTAAAAAACATACTCGTCGTCTTGCATAAACAAGAATATTTTTTGTACACTAATTTTAGATTTTTGTATTAGTTTGTTTTTTTATGGCATCTGATTTTGTTTTTCAGTTTCAATATTTTTTTTGGCAATCTCTTCTTAGTCAATTCTTTTTTTTTTTTTTTGCTAAAAGCATTCATAAATCACGGCAAGACCCTTCTTAATCAATTCTTAGTTTCTTTTGTCAGTTTTTTCTGCATAAAGTCCACATTTACAATTTAAAACATATTTTTTCAATTGGTAATAACTTCAAAATTCACTACTTTTTTATATATGTATGCTAAGGTTTTGAAGATTTTTTCAAAATTATAAATTTCTATTTGCATGAATTTTGAGAGACCGCTCTGTCCTCATCAATGGTTAAAATTGTTTTATTTGCATTTGAGACATAATTCCGTCATGTACTGATGATCACTTTCAAATACACTAGTTTTTCTTGGGATCTATTGGCCAACCCCTTCGAATTTTTTTTTAAAGATTTTTTTTTAAAATTGTAAATATCTATTTGTAAGAATTTACATTTGTAGAGGTCTATTATGGTAAATGGTCAAATAGTTTATTTTGCATCGAGAAATCCCTCGATCATGATTAACTAGTCAAAACAGTTTTATTCGCATCTTGAGACATATTTTCGTCTATGTATTTGAAACACCATGCAAGATTTTGCTCGACAAACTTGAGTTAAGTGACACCTCATAATCTAGTTATGATCGCTTAACGTATCTTAATTGATTTTAATTTGGTTTGGTTTAATTTGGTTTATCATTCTACATGTGGTTTACTAAATGTTGTAGCCATTGTTAAGAGTGATACACATACGAATACAATAAGTTGCTTTAGTCTCTACATTGCATCTTTCACACTCGAAGATATTGGGAACAATTGGTGACATGAGAAGAGTAAAGGTTTCTAGCTTCTGTGCAGTGGTGCAGGACGTAAATCTATTGGCTGATAGCTCACTTGGTCCTTGTGAGGCAAAGGTTCCTCCTGAAAAGTTATCGATAGTCAGATCACGTTTCTCGACTTAAAATGGGACAAGAAGATGAACTAACGTACCTCATCTGCGTCTATCTGGAACGGCTTTACAAAATCCTCAAACATCAAAGGAGAAAGATCCTTCATTTTACCTTCAACTTCCTACATGATGAAAAGAAATTTTTTTAGTCTGAAGTTGTTTGTTCATATAAGATAACAAAGGCAATGAAGTTTCAGTAACCATACCAATCCAGTAATCCTAGACCGTTCGAGTAACTCTCTTGTGATCAAGTCCAGAATGTGCCTGTTTGCTCTCAGAGCATTCATCGCAAGCTCTTCAGTCTCCTCAATATACTGTCACCAACATTCAAATCCCAAATCCCATAAGCGTTTATCCACATAAGAGAGTTTAAGAATGCAGAGTCAAATAAAGATTACCCTTGTTAACTCGCGGGTGAATAGCTCGGATACTTCAACGGACATATCGGCTGGCATTACATGAGGATGGTCCCACTGATATTCATCATCAAGCAGAATAAAACGGTATGAGCTACTGAGAATGGTGAGAGATCAATGCAAATGGGAAAATAACAGTCTATGATAAATGGATATACCCGGTATTTTATCAGCTCGCCGTCTGGGTTATCCGGTAAATCCACCATTCCAAGCTTTTTAACCAGTTGAGTGAGACCTAGTCTCGCATTTTGGGGACTAATGACCATTTCTCTTGCAATCTGAAATTATACTTACAGATTTATACTTAAACTGGAAGATTATGCAGTTGCAGAGAGAGAGAGAGCAAGAGATAGACTGAGCTTACTTTTGTTATCTTCTCCAAATCATCTTTTCCTCCATCAGTGACATCATCTCCAAAAACCACACGTTCAGCACATCGTCCACCATGAGCTACTACCATTTGCATCTTCATATAACCAAATGTTGTGTAACCTTGGTCCACCATGTCTTCACGTGGATAGAAAACCGATACAGCAGTTTCCTGTAAAATTCAAGAGAATAATTTATTCAATCCACTCTTTACTGTATGGACTATTCAAACAACAATATTGTTATAACTGAACAAGAATTTTGAAACGTACCTTGCCACCAGGAAGGAGCTGAGAAAACGCATGCCAGTCAAATCGAGGAAACAAATGAGCCAACACTATATGACCAGCCTCATGAACAGCCAGAAGTCTCTTCTTTTCGTAAGATACCTAATGTCACATTAGCTTCAATAGTAAGGGCTTTTAAGCTCTGTGGCATAGTATGATTTGAGATAAATAGTACAAAGGATGTCGATACGAACACTTTGTTCACATTTCTGTTGTTCCTCCTCTGTAAGGAGCACACCCATACCCTCAAGCAATTGTTTATCTAGCACATCAACAATATCTTGCTGATATATATACGACCGTCCCTTCCTAACCTATAAAATCGAATTAGAAATTATCAACAATGCTTCTCCAACTATTGCATAATTCTGATTGGGAAGGTGAGATCCAGTTGTAAGTCAATTACATACCGACATTATAGCTGCTTCATTAACAAGATTCCGGATATCTGCTCCAGAGAAGCCAACTGTTCGGAAAACAAGCTGGATGTAGAAAATAAGAAGAGTAGTTATGAATGAGCCAACACGTATCTCAGACATACTATCGAGATTACAAAATAGCAGGAAAACTACTTGCCTTCCCAAAGTCTATATCTTCAGCAAGGTTCTTCCCGGCACTGTGAACTCCAAATATTTGCACTCTTTGTTTTGCATCAGGCAAACCAATATAGAGTCGACGGTCAATGCGTCCAGAACGGACAAACTCCAGGTCAAGTTCATCAGGTCTATTGGTAGCACAGATAAATATCACAGCTTGTCTCAGAGAAAACCTATCGATACCTGTCTTTTCCTTACTGCAAGATGATACAATTTAAGTGGGGAGGAACCAATGAATAAATGTCAGATGAATATTGATAAAGAAAACATATATATGTCATTAAGATTTCTGAACAAGTGAAGACTCTTACTCTCCGTCGAGCTGTGCGATTAAAGCTTCAAAAGTTGCTCTTCTTCGTGGATCTTTCCTGGCATGCCTACCAGCAATAGCATCTATTTCATCCACAAATACAAAAGCAGGTGCCTGGAGGCAATATATTTATAAAATCAGATCAACAATAATCTATACCAAGTGAGCTTTTATACACTAACTAAGAGTGCTTACATTTCGTCTCGCGACTGAAAACATCTCATTGATCTTTGCAGCACCACTTTTTTCACTGTCTGTGAACTCTGCACCAGATGCAAACACAAATGGTAGCCCACTTTCCTTTGCAAGTGTACGCGCAAAAAGTGTTTTCCCTGTCCCAGGAGGTCCAGAGAGAAGCACACCCTGATTCAAAAACAAACATAGAGAATGTAAGCATAATCAGATTGTGGAATGAACTAATATTCACATATCAGTTTGGGTCAAGATGTATTATACCCTGACAAAGGGCACATCTTTTTCAAAGTATTGCATTGGATTTCCCATGTAGATCATTAGCTCATCAAGAAGATCCCAAACATCACCGCCTAGTACAACTTCCTTATACATCGATTTTGTCTCGCTGACATCTCCAACCGGCTGGATGAAAATTAAAACTTATCAATAGGAATGTGAACATGTTTGAACAAGACAGAAGTAAAAAGGTTATTGTTATCGAGTGTGATGATTACCAATATAAAATTTTCCGCATAAGCCATATCAAACAGCTGATTATACTTCTTGTAGAGAAACCGCTTGGATGTGATGAGGAGAAGCATGGCAGATTCTCTTATAAACCATAGAATTAGTATCCCAGGCAGAAGTGCAATGAATACTTTCATGAAGTAGTGGATCTGCCTCTTCTGAAGGAGATCCACTTCAACTCCGGAGTTGGAAATATTCTCAAACAAGTACGGATCTAAAGGAATGTCAACCTAGAAAGAAATAGGATACAAAATGGTAAATGTACATCATTCAATTTCAATACTTGCAACTATAATTTTTTTACTTACAATATATTCTAGAGGGAAACCTTCTTTCATCGTCACATACAATCTCTTTAGGTCTTCCGTGAAGACAACAGCTGCAACCTGTTAAAAACACACAAAGTGGATATCGCATCAACTTAAGCTCGAGAACGCAGTAGTCAAAAGGTATATTATCCTATCGTCCAGCTTCCAATATATGCTTTGGACAAAGGAAATTATTCATCATATTCTATTCCACAACATCATGACAGTTAAGAAAATTCAACTGGATATAATGACAGATACCCATCACAATTCCAAGGCTGGATTAGAGTAGAGGAGAGCTGTACCTCAGAAGAATCAAGCTTCTGAAGAAAGTAGGTATACGGAAGCTTAGGGCGATATCGCCACCATCTCTTTGATATCCAGAGAGCTCTAGTTCCCTCGGTTTCAGATGTCTTTTCAATAACATCTTTGCGAAGACTTTTCTCTACCTCTTTCATATCAAATTCAACAACATACTTAGCCATTGAGGAGTTTAGCTGCTCTGATATTTTTTCTCTCTCCAACATTTCCTTCCAGCTTGCAAGCCTTTCCCGCCAAGTACCTACACTGTCTCCAGTTTCACCTATCATAGAAGGATGCATAGAGAGTTAGATGGTGAGAGATGATGTATGATTATAGTATGATTTCAACATGGATAGAGATGATCAAATTAATAACAAATCTACTATATTATAAGAAGTTTCAAATATCTCCATCTATATGTATATGGACTGACCAGAGACACCAAGATCTTGGCTTAGTTTCTTCTTTGCCTCTGTTTGAATCCTAGCATTTCTATCAATTATTTGTTTAAGAGATCCCTCTGTTGTCTCTAGATCCTCATCCCATGCATTTTCTCCAACGTAAGTACTATCGTGGACAAGTGTTCCATCAGGCGCTTCAATGAACCTTTTTAGTTTCAAGCCTTTAGGTGTTGACTTCCTCCACATATTTTTCTTAAACCTGAAACGCTAGACAAAATCAGGACATACTCGCAAGTCAACTAAACACAACACAATATTTTGATACCATTATTTAAATATGAACCAAATTTTACCATGTTCCATTCAATAAACTACATTTGGAAACTGAGGATTAGGAAGCACTTACTTTTCTATATTGTTAGGAGACGGCTCAGGGATCAAAGCCTCCATAAAAGACTCAGTTAACTCTCTTCTTTCTCGTTCTATCCGAGGAGCTTGAATAGCAACATAAACTCTTTGACAAGAAAAGAACACCGCAAAAGCATATACGACCAACGCAGCAACTCTCCTACCATCCCAATTCCTAATATCCTGATACACAACATCTTTACTCATTACAAATCTGCAGCTAGTCCTTAACAAGATGCAAAACTACCTAAATACACCACATGGACTATTAACACAAGAACCAAGTTCCTCAAATTCTAGTATATGTTGTTACATTGATCATAATTGTTCCAATTAGAATCACTCTCTAGCTAGCAATACTTCAGAACCAGAGATTAAAAAAGCTTACCTTCCAATGCTCCCACTTGTTCCAATCAATAAACAATGGTACTGTCTCATTCCTAAACCGAGTCAACTCGTCCTGACCTTTCTTCACACTATCCTTAACTCGACCTTTAAACTCATCTACTCTAGCATTTGCTTCTTCCGAATCAAACCCAGTTTCCTTCTTCACAGTCTCTCCAATCCTCTCCACACCAATACGAAGAGACTGTCCCAATCTCACCCACGAAAACCCACCATCGTTATTAGACGACGACCCATTACTACTCTCAGACGCATAGACTCGAAAAATCGGTTTTTTCCGTCTATAATTGGCGGGAAACCGAACAAACCCAGAAATTTGAGATCTTTTACACAATTGACTCGAAGAAGTGATAAGAGGATTCGGCTTATACTGAATTGAAATCTCCATTAAAAGCTCAAATTAACAAAACCAAACACATTTAAGAACAGTGAGAACAAATCATTTAAGCTTTGTCGTCTCGCCGGCAAGACTTACACTTCTCTCCGGTAAGAGAAAGGTTTATCTACTACACTGTTCGTTGTTGAGAGAGATGACACTAAAGCTAAAAAGAGGCTTAAGCCCAATTAATTAGAATAAGACTAGGCCCATTAAAGTCTCTTAATCAGCCTAGCTAAATTTTTCCATTTTAAGCTCTACACCAATGTTTTTAAAACCGGACCGGCGAGATAACCGGATTTTTTTTGGGTCGTGGGTTAATATGGTCCAACCAGGTCTAACCAGATTCAACTCGGATTCAATAATATTTTAAAAATATTAATGTATAGAATTTGGTCTTTTTTATGTATATGCATAATTATCCAAGTATCAAACAAAATATTTAGTTTATTATAAATACTTAGAAAAACAAAAAAAAAATTCAAGAAAACTAACGAAAAAAAGAAGTGATACTTAAATATATAATTAATTTTTGGGAAAATTAGCTGAATAATAGGATTTAGGGAAAATATTAAGTGTGTAACATCACGTGAAATCTATTTAGGTGACTAACAATGAGAAAAAAATCTTTGACTATTTTACCCCTATTCAATTGTGCTAAATTTAAAAAAATAAAATCTGGAAAACTAAATCTGCAACAATCAATCAAGTGTGCTGATAATGTAGAAAAATTTCATCAGTTTCTCCTAATATTGCTATACAATGGTCTCTTAGTATATATAAAGATGGAGAAATGTAGGAGAAATTTTAAATAAAATATAGTTCACTATATAAAATTTTATAGTATAAAAATATAATTTATTATATATCAATATTAAAATATATCGATATAAATACATAGTCCACTATATAAACGATAGTTCAATAAAAACATAGTTCACTATATAACGATATCTAATACACACTATATAAACGTTAGCTAACTATTCAAATAAAAATATAGTTCACTATATAAACATTACAATAATCAATTTATCAATATAGTTAATCAATATAATTCACTAGTTATGTATGAAAATTTAACTATCATATCATATATGGTCATCAAAATAGTTCACTATAAAAATGTTGCATAGATATAACTATATAGTTAGCTATATCAATTAATTATATTTAACAAACTATAGGATTTGAACACTGTAATAATCACATCAAACACATAAACTTATTTTAAGATCAACGATCCAAATGATCTATGAAAAAAAATAGAAGAAAAAGAGATGGAGAAGAAGATGGACAATGGAGGAGAAGGAAGAGATAGAGAAGAAGATGGACAATGGAGGAGAAGGAGGAGAAGGAGGAGACAACGGTCGAGAGAAGAAGAACGTGAAGGAGAAAGAGGAGGAGATGGAGAAGAAGAACGTGAAGGAGAAAAAGGAGGGGAAAATAAAGATTAGGGTAAATGTTTTTTAATCCATTGATTTCCTTTTTTGGTTTTTAATTTTTTAATTTTTGAGATTATTTTGGTGTAACTAAAAAAAGGTATTATAGACTTTTTATGTGATTTATATGTTATGCACCTAAAGAATTTAGGTGACGTTAGATACTTAATTTTTGCCCAAAATCCTATTATTGGTGCCAATTTCCCTTAATTTTTTTGTCAAAGAAAATTAAAATTTTATAATTATTTGGAAAATGTTAAACCTTTATTATTATTTCATTAGTCCTATAAACCTTATTTTTAATATTTTTTTTGATAAATATATTAATTAAAAATAAATGAGTTTTTTTTTAATTCACAAAATAGTTGAACCCGGTTTGATTCGGGTCAATCGGTTCGCCAGTTCCCGGTTTTGTACCGGTTGGTTCCGGTTCGATAACCGGTTCAACTACATTTGAGTTTTAATGCTGAACCGCCGGGCCGGTTTTTGTACCGCAAGAAGAGAGAATGGCAAAAATGGTAATTTAGTGACATATTCGTCACGGGTAGGACCCACTAGTTTCTTGGGGTGTTCTCCACGCTGCGTTTATATACATACACTCTCTCGTCTTCTTCTTCTCGAAACATCATCACCATCTCTTTTACTGTGTAACTTTCGATCGTCTCTTCATAACCACATATGTAAGTATATTCTCTTAAGATTCTCGATTCCGATTTGATTTTCCGACTGATTTCTAGATCTGTTTATCGATTTCTCCGTCAATCTGATCTCTACGGTGTTGTTTTGTAGTGTATCAACAACTATGGCGACTAAGAGAAGCGTTGGAACTTTGAAAGAAGCAGATCTGAAAGGAAAGAGTGTGTTTGTTAGAGTTGATCTTAACGTTCCTTTGGATGATAACTCTAACATCACTGATGATACTAGGATTCGTGCTGCTGTTCCTACCATCAAGTATTTGATGGGAAACGGATCTAGAGTTGTTCTCTGTAGTCACTTGGTAAGAAATCTCAGTCCTCGATTCATATACTTGCTTGTTTGATCTGCTTCACATGCGGATCTCTTTGCTTATGCCTTGTGTGAACGATTTGTTTGAATAGCGGTTAGGATTTAGGTATAATATGCATCTGTTACAGTATGTTGATTGTTTTGGTGTACCTTTGGATGATTCTAGTTCGTTAAGTTGATGAAGGACGAATTTGACGTAGGGCTATGAGCTTTTAGATATGGCTGGTGTTAATTTATAGGAACTATTTGGATGTTTCTGATCTTAATCTTTATGTTTCAGGGTCGTCCTAAAGGTGTTACTCCTAAATACAGCTTAAAGCCGCTTGTGCCAAGATTGTCTGAGCTTCTTGGTGTTGAGGTTGTAATGGCAAATGACTCAATTGGTGAGGAAGTTCAGAAGTTGGTAGCTGGATTACCTGAAGGTGGTGTGATTCTGTTGGAGAATGTGAGGTTTTACAAGGAAGAAGAGAAGAATGACCCTGAATTCGCAAAGAAGCTTGCTGCACTTGCTGATGTTTATGTTAACGATGCGTTCGGTACTGCTCATAGAGCCCATGCTTCAACTGAAGGAGTTGCTAAATACTTGAAGCCTTCAGTTGCTGGTTTCCTTATGCAGAAGGTGCTTAAACATTGCAGCTCCTAGAGTGTCTTATTAGTAGTATTAACACCATTTTTTTTTACTGATGAGACTTGTACTTGATGCTTGTGTTAGGAACTTGACTACCTTGTCGGAGCTGTTGCAAACCCAAAGAAGCCTTTTGCTGCTATTGTTGGAGGCGCAAAGGTTTCAACAAAGATTGGTGTTATTGATTCCCTCTTGAACACTGTTGACATCCTCGTGCTCGGTGGAGGTATGATTTTCACCTTCTACAAGGCACAAGGACACTCAGTCGGATCTTCTCTTGTGGAAGAGGACAAGCTTGACTTGGCAAATTCACTCATGGAGAAGGCAAAGGCCACAGGTGTTTCTCTGTTGCTCCCAACCGATGTGGTTATTGCTGACAAGTTCGCTCCCGATGCTAACAGCAAGGTAACAATTGTATTCATTGCATATAACCCTCATCTCAATGGATCATTAATTTAAAGAGAACTATTTAAGCTTTTGATCTGGTCTGTTTGAACTCTAATCGTTTATGAACTCTTGCAGATAGTGCCAGCCACAGCCATCCCCGATGGCTGGATGGGTCTCGATGTTGGTCCAGACTCCATCAAGACATTCAGTGAAGCTCTAGACACAACAAAAACCATCATCTGGAATGGTCCCATGGGTGTTTTCGAATTCGAGAAGTTTGCAGCTGGAACTGAGGTAACAAGCAAACTGAAATTCACCTTCAGTATATTTCTTCTCAAGAAGGCCAGAACCAGAACTAACCCAATCTCTCATCTTGTTTTTCACCTTTAGGCCATAGCAAAGCAGCTTGCGGAACTTAGCGGAAAGGGCGTGACAACAATCATCGGAGGAGGTGACTCTGTGGCTGCCGTCGAGAAGGTTGGTTTGGCTGACAAGATGAGCCACATCTCTACCGGAGGTGGTGCTAGTTTGGAGCTTCTTGAAGGAAAGCCACTTCCAGGAGTCCTTGCTCTTGACGACGCTTGAGAAGAATCCTCACGCTGTATTTCTCTCTTTGTGTTGTTTTTATATGTATGACAAGTCTGGTTTTCTTATGACCAGACGAGCAAGCCATTATCAGCTTGACATTTCTGTCTTCGGCTCTTTTTGTTTGGAGTTTTTTTAGTTTGGAGCCTTTTTGAATAAAAACTAGAGATGAAACTCTGATTAGCCTTTGCACTAATGTTCAATTTGAACAAAATTGAACAATATGAAAATCGTTGTGTCGTATAATTAATTCGATTAACGTGTGAAAACTGAAAACTGTAAAAATGAAACAAACCTTAAACAAGAAATACGTTTGTCAAAGAAACAGTAAATTTGAAACGAATTGGGTAACAAAACTGAAAGAAAAACATTTAGGCCCAGCATAGACAACACTAAATTTATCCCACATCGACCAAAAGCAAAACTAGATATCAAAGGATTCGTGTATAAATACCTTGTATGCTTCTTTCGGTATTCTCATGGAGCCGTGTAGTGAGCACAAAGCGAACTATTCTTTCGCCTTTTACTAAAGAATACCGTGTGCTCTCTACTTTAAACGGCATACACCTATTTTTGGAGGAGTAACTTCTCACGAAGTTTGCTCCATTAAACTCGTAGTACAATTTTTCTACGATTAGATTTTCGAACCGGTCAATCTTGAGTGATTAGCTGGACTGGTTATACACACATGGTTAAATCGATTTATCATCACACATAAGATAGAATCCATAAAGATTATCTAATGAAAGTGTTTCAGACCGGTTAGTACTGAAGATTTATGCCGGTTATTTGCTCCGGCTAAACTAAAATTATGATACTTAATCGTCCAAAGATAAGAAAAATAAATTGGCGTTTATCCGTACTCCCTCTGTTCTTAAAAGATAAAAACTTTACAAAAAAATAGAGTTTTACAATTTTCTATGCACTATTACAAATTCCAAAATAAATACTGAAATACTATTGGTTAAACTTTATTGGAAACTGTAAATCGTAGAAATCAATGCGTTTTCTTTATAAGTGTGCATAATCTTAAACATCTATTCCCTCCGTTTCATATTAGTTATCGTTCTAGATGATTTCACACAAATTAAGAAAACATTTAAGATTTATGTTTTACCCCTAATTAATATATTCTTTTGTTTGATATGTGTATTTAATTAGTTAAAAGATTAAGGATAAAAGTGGAAAATTAATCATAAATTTGCATTGAAAATGTGAAATGACAACTAATTTGAAACAAAACAATAAATGTAGAATGATAATTTGCAACATGAATATCTTTTTATGGAGTATTAATTTGCAACTTTGTATAATTAAACCGTTCAATCCTGTACCAAAACCGTGACATTTCACTAAATTCAGTAATTCTCAATACCGGTTTACTCATAAACCGGCTCAAATCGATCCAGAGTTTTTGCTCCGATGGCAAAAAACCCTTGACGAGAGCCGTCTTTCTTCCTCAGATTCAGTCTTCGTTCTCTCTCATTTGATGTTCTTCATTTGTGCATCTATGAGCTCACGAACAATGAGATTTGATTACTCATTGATATGAAATCTCAGATGTTCTTTAGATCAGTGATTCAATTCTACACAAAGCCGTCATGGAAGCAACGTTCCTACTCTTCTTCAGAATTCAACATCTCCGGTGAGGTAATCAGTATCTTAGCTAAGAAGAAACCTATAGAGCCAGCTTTAGAGCCACTTGTTCCATTTCTCTCTAAGAAAATCATCACATCTGTAATCAAAGATCATATCAATCTCAATCGAAAACTAGGTTTCCGTTTCTTCATATGGGCATCGAGAAGAGAACGTTTAAGAAGCAGTGAGTGTTTTAGTTTGGTGATTGATATGTTATCTGAAGAGAATGGGTATGATCTGTATTGGCAGATATTAGAGGAGCTTAAATCTAATGGTGTCTTTGTTGATTCTTATTGTTTCTCTGTATTGATCTCAGCTTATGCTAAAATGGGTATGGTGGAGAAAGCAGTTGAATCGTTTGGGAAGATGAAGGAGTTTGATTGTAGACCTGATGTGTGTACGTATAATGTGATATTGAGAGTTATGATGCGTGAAGAAGTGTTTTTTATGTTGGCTTTTGCTGTGTACAATGAGATGTTGAAGTGTAATTGTTCACCAAATGGGTATACGTTTGGTATTTTGATGGATGGATTGTTTAAGAAAGGGAGAATGAGTGATGCACAGAAGATGTTTGATGATATGACTAGTAGAGGGATTTCTCCTAATAGAGTTACTTATACTATTCTCATTTCAGGTTTGTGTCAGAGAGGAAGTGTTGAAGATGCAAGAAAGCTGTTTGACGAGATGAAAGCGAACGGTCACTCTCCTGATTCCGTTGCGCATAATGCTTTGCTTGATGGGTTTTGTAAATTGGGTAGAATGGTTGAGGCATTTGAGCTGTTGCGGTTGTTTGAGAAAGATGGTTTTGTGCTTGGTCTTCGAGGTTATAGTAGTTTAATTGATGGATTGTTTAAAGCTAGGAGATACAGTGAGGCGTTTGAGTTGTATGCAATTATGCTGAAGAAGAATATTAAGCCTGACGTTGTTTTGTATACAATATTGATTCAAGGGTTGTCTAAAGCTGGGAAGATTGATGATGCGTTGAAGCTGTTACGTAGCATGTCGAGTAAGGGCATTCGTCCAGATACCTATTGCTACAATGCTGTTATAAAGGCTTTGTGTGATAAGGGACTTTTGGAAGATGGTCGGTCTCTCCAACTTGAAATGTCAGAAACGGAATCCTTCCCTGATGCATACACAAACACAATTCTCATTTGTAGTATGTGCAGGAATGGGTTAGTTAGGAAAGCTGAAGAAATTTTCCAGGAGATTGAGAAGAAAGGTTGTTCTCCTTCAGTTGCTACGTTTAATGCTTTAATAGATGGACTGTGCAAGTCCGGTGAGCTTAAGGAAGCTAGGTTATTGTTGCATAAAATGGAGGTTGGGAGACCTGCTTCCTTGTTTCTACGTCTTTCCCACAGTGGAAACCGAAATTTTGACAACATGGTTGAATCCGGTTCGATTCTTAAGGCGTACAAGGATCTTGCACATCTTGCTGATAGTACCGGGAATTCGCCAGACATTGTAACTTATAATGTTCTCATAAACGGGTTCTGCAAAGAAGGAAACATTGACGGTGCGATCAAGCTGCTCAGTGTGCTTCAACTAAAGGGTTTGTCCCCTGACAGTGTCACTTACAACACTCTCATCAACGGACTTCATAGAGTTGGAAGAGAAGAAGAAGCTTTTAAACTCTTTTATGCGAAAGATGACTTTAGACACAGTCCCGCGGTTTACAGATCGCTCATGAAGTGGTCGTGTCGGAGAAGAAAGATCATGGTGGCTTTTAGTCTATGGATGCAATATCTGAAGAAGATATCTTGTCTGGATGATGAAGCAGCTAATGAGATTGAACAATGTTTCAAGGAAGGGGAAACCGAGAGAGCTTTAAGACGACTACTCGAACTGGATACAAGAAGAGACGAGTATGGTTTAGGACCTTACACGATATGGCTGATCGGGTTATGCCAAGCCGGTAGATTTCAAGAGGCCTTGATGGTGTTTTCGGTTTTAAGAGAGAAGAAAATCCTCGTCACACCTCCGAGCTGTGTCAAATTGATTCATGGACTCTGCAAAAGAGAAGACCTTGATGCAGCAATCGATGTGTTCTCATACACTCTAGATAACAACTTCAAGCTGATGCCTAGAGTTTGCAACCACCTCCTAAGCTCCCTCCTGGAATCGAGAGACAAAATCGAGATTGTTTCTCAACTTACGAACAGAATGGAACTTGCAGGTTACGATGTTGACTCAATGCTTCGATTCAACCTTTTGAAACGTCATAGACGAAGAAAGTTCATGTCCCAATAGATCCTTAGGTAATGAAATTATTTACATAAGAATTCGTAGGCGGGTTTTGGCGAGAAGAGAACCTGAGTTTTGATCCAATCTTTCTTTAGCTTAACATTACATTAGAGTAGACGAATCTCTGGAACCTGAAGCTCTCGAGGAAAAAAATGACAAGACTGAGAGTGTATGCAGGTTTGAAAGAAAGAAATGGTAATACGTAAATGCTTTGTATGCTTCATTTATAGAGTCGTTCTTGAAGCATTTCATATTTTTTTTTGTTATTGTACACTGATTTGTTCTGTATGATGTTAAATCTCTTCGAAATAAAAGACCAAATGTGTCTTATATCTCTCTGGTTTCCTTCCAAAACCTGATCCAAAATGTATGAATCTCTGATGAGTAAAGAGCCATTAATCAATCACTAATTGGTTTGTGTATGATTATGAATTTTTGTTACCTCTTTGATTTGAGATATTGCTCGAGCCACTAGCTTGGAGCCTTGGACAATGAACCAGACTCATGTGTTGTGGTGATGAACAAATCTGGTGACCAAAATTTGGTCCATTTTGAAAAGTTTCATGAAGTTGCCATCAACAAAAAGTAGCAGCTGAATTTGACATGAGATGGGCTTTTTAAAAACCCTGGCCCAGTTACGTCCAACGTGGCATCACCAAGGGTCAGTATCTCTCAATGCCAGTCAAAACGACAAAAGATCTTCAAATATCACAGGAGACTGACCAATCATAGGCCTAAGCCTAAATCCATTACACGTGTCCTTTGTTTTCCAAGTCCAAATCTCAACCCTTGATTAATATACCACCATTCTGTGTGTCTTCAACATCATTTTTGTATTAATTACCAATCAGCTATTGATTTTACTGTCTGTGATGTTATAAAAAACCATATAATTTCAAGAAATGAACCGTTTATGATTAAAAAAAAGAATTTGCGCCCAGTAGCAACACGTTATGTGGTAATTTGCTAGATGACAATGGACTGTTCAACTCTTCAATAAACCGAGATTATCCCTATAGCTAGTAGTCTATTGTACAGGTGGATAGCGTGTGAACATCTATTATGTCATAGAAAGATGTGAGATTGCATCAGCTAATAGGGTATAGCATGCCAGGGTTAATTCGTCTTTTTCCGTTAGCCGCCAGCATTCAATGCAAAGATTCGACATTCTTATTGTCAGTTTACTAAATACTACATTGTTCTTGATTATGTAGCTAGTTAACTCAAAAAAAAGAATTTGCGCCCGGTAGCAACACGTTATGACAGAGTTTAAAAACCATATAATCGACTAAATAAATACATACATTTCTTACTATAATCGCATTAAATCGTTGACAAAATTTGCATGAATTCATAGTTGTAACCTTATAGTATAGGTAGTGACACAGCAGATCGTGACCCATATAGCAACAGAGTTTCGTTCTCTGCACAATTTATATATTCCTAAAAAACTCCGTTGAGTGCAATTTAAAAAGAAGATACTCTGCGAACAATTTGGATTCTTCACGTTTATTTGTTGGCTCTACACCTACTCCCAGAAGCCAACCAAGGGTTTTTAGGGTTTTTCACCGACGAGATCTCAATGGCTTCTTCTTCTCTTCTCAGATCTGCCGCCGCATCCACGGTTGCTCCTCCTCGCGCTGACTTTTTCTCGTCGCCGACGATTCATCACTCTAAGGTCAGAGACGACGTTTTTTCTCTTCTCGATGTTACGTTTTTCGATTTGAATTTGATTTAGCTTAGGTCGTGCTTTGATTTGGTTGAATTTCGCATTTTACGCGCCTTTGGATTGTTTCGTTGAAGAAGTAGTTTGATGTTGATTTATGTATTTGTTCTGAGTTACTCAAAAGTATGATGGTGACATTAATCTTGTATTTGTTGAAATGGCATGAGGTTTTGAAATCTGATTTTTGTTGGAGTTTTGGAATGTTTAGTGGCATACATTTGTGTGTGATTTGATTAGATTATGAGTTTCATGTAGTTTAATTCAACAATTATCTTGAAGCTAAGTCTATATGCTTAGATTTTGGAGTTACGTATTTTCTCAGGACCTTTGTGACTTAAATACGCAGGTGTCGTCAAGTCTTGGAATCAGTCGCAGCTTGAAATCATCAAGATTTCCTGGTGCTGCAATTGCTACTAGGCCAAGAAGAAGTGTGCAACCCATCAAGGCAACAGCTACGCAAGTGCCACCTGTAGTTCAACGTAAGTAATAATAAAAGTTACTTCAGTAGATGTGTTTTGTTTGGTATGCTTATTGGTGAATTTGATCTTATTGGCTTGAGTAGGGTCAGGTAGCAGTGGAAAGACTAAAGTCGGGATCAATGGTATGTGCTTTTATTGACTGAATCATCATTTACTCCCTTGAAAATATTATGTGAGACGTCAACTTTATTGTTTCTTATGGAGGCTCGTCTTTTAATTGGCTATGAGTATTGCAGGTTTTGGTCGGATTGGAAGGTTGGTACTCCGCATTGCAACATCTAGGGATGATATTGAGGTTGTGGCAGTGAATGACCCATTCATTGATGCCAAGTACATGGTAAGGATTGCTTCTAGCTGGTTAATTTTAGTTGGATATTTCTTGAAGCATGCACTGTTCTTAATCTGAGTCATTCTCTTGCTTGCTTGAACCCGCATTGTTTGATAAAACCTTGAAAGATGCATCATATGTTAGTTTTCTTTTCCAGTGAACAAGTGTCTGGCTTTCAAACTTGACATGGATCATCTATCTCTTTATCTCGCAGGCTTACATGCTGAAGTATGATTCTACTCATGGGAATTTCAAGGGAATCATCAACGTTATTGATGATTCTACTTTGGAGATCAATGGGAAAACGGTCAATCTTGTCAGCAAGAGGTATCGCTTCAAAGTCGCATGTTGTTTTCTGCAGATCAGTGAACACGCTATCTCACTTTTGAACTTAACATCGTTTTTATTCTTCCTCAGAGATCCCGCTGAGATCCCATGGGCTGATCTTGGGGCTGATTATGTTGTTGAGTCTTCGGGTGTATTCACCACCCTGGGAAAGGCTGCATCTCATTTGAAGGTTAAATTTTCATACAAACATACATTGTTGACCTTGTAACTTGTGATAACATGTAATTCAAATAGCCTTGTTTTAAGATGAGATATGCTTACATAATATTTCGCTGTTTTTGCAGGGTGGTGCAAAAAAAGTAATCATTTCTGCCCCTTCAGCTGACGCACCCATGTTTGTTGTTGGGGTTAATGAGAAGACATACAAACCAAACATGGATATAGTCTCCAATGCGAGTTGTACCACCAACTGTCTTGCACCTCTTGCCAAGGTTAGTAATGTTGTGCGATGATCGCATCCCTCATTTTGTGCTTGTATTTGCCCATAAATCATTCATTGTTAAGAGCTTCATCAAAGTCAACTAAACTGTATTTGGCAGGTCGTGCATGAGGAATTTGGTATTCTTGAAGGCTTGATGACAACTGTCCATGCAACCACAGGTCTATATCTCTTGCTCTCCTGCTATACATCACTGTAATTACTAACCTGATAACACTAACCTGTGTCTTTCGGTTATCTTTTCTTTCTATATTCAGCTACTCAGAAAACTGTGGATGGACCATCAAGCAAGGACTGGAGAGGAGGCCGTGGTGCTAGTCAAAACATCATTCCTAGCTCAACCGGTGCTGCAAAGGTACACAAAAACCACATGGTTAATTACAAGCATGTAATTATCTTAGATCTGGAATCATAGTTGAGCCATGTTTTTTTTTTTGTTGAAATAGGCTGTAGGTAAAGTTCTTCCAGAACTAAATGGGAAACTTACGGGAATGGCCTTCCGTGTACCCACACCGAATGTTTCCGTTGTGGATTTAACTTGTCGACTTGAGAAGGGTGCCTCTTACGAAGATGTTAAAGCAGCCATTAAGTAAGCTTCCCAAAACTCTCTTAACTAACCAACTTTCCTCATCAAAATGTGACTTTTTGATGAGTAGTAACCTCTAATGGTTTGTTTAATATAAAACCTCTAATAGGTTTGCCTCAGAAGGACCTCTTAGAGGTATTCTCGGGTACACAGATGAAGATGTCGTCTCCAATGATTTCGTTGGTGATTCAAGGTCGGTCTCTCTTCTTTTCCTTCAAAGCTAATCTCTATATCCAGAGGATTCTTGTCTCTATGGTTCACCAATGTGTTGATGTCAATTTTTTTTTTATAACAGGTCAAGTATCTTCGATGCCAACGCCGGGATTGGATTGAGCAAGTCTTTTGTGAAACTTGTCTCTTGGTACGACAATGAATGGGGTTACAGGTACAGTTCTCGTTTCTCATCTCCATCATATTCACTCCATTGGTTATAGCCACCAGTTCTGAAACACTTACAATTCTTCTCCCATTTTACTTACAGCAACCGTGTGCTTGACCTTATCGAGCACATGGCTTTGGTCGCAGCCAGCCGCTAAAGACACAAGCTCGACTCTTTCTACTTTTTGCGTAGCCTGTTACATCGCCGGTTTGGATTGGTTTGGTTATATTAGGTGCTAGATCTTTTAAGGGGCTTGGTTTGGATCACGAGCCTCCCTTCTTTTTGGTATTGTTTCAGTATCTGCAACTACGGAAACTAGATTTGGTCTAAATAGACTAAAAACCATAAGACTTTCATCTATCAATAATTGGATTAAATTTGTTGTACTAAAACCAAATTTAGCTTATCAGTGAGTATAAGCAAAAATTGTTTGGAGCTTAGTGTAAGATCATGAAAACTTAAATTGTTATTATGGTATAAGATCATTAACCATTTCACATTATATATACATGAAAACTTAAATTGAATTAGATTAGCAACTAAAAGCCTACTCTATCGTTTATCTTCTTACTACTCAACGTTTTCAGAATAAAGCTTACTAGTTTTTCGACGAAACTCAGCTTGGTTATGGCGATTCTGGAATGGAAGCATGAAGATAAGCCAACCTTAGCATCTATCTCCTCCGTGTCTCGTCTCTTCAAGCTTGTTTCTTCGCCATCATCACCACTGGTGCCGATGATTTACGAGACAGAGTTGCCGGTAGCAGACTACGAGCATTGTTTTGGCTTCTATCTTATGGTGAGGCTATGAAGGAAGGCAGGATGTTACAGTGGAGTATTTATAGTATACGTGAGTTTGAGGATAAGGAGAAACTATTGGGATAAGGTAATCTTGTCTCTCTCAGCTTTGCTCAGATATTTAAGTGATATTACAATATTTTCCATATAGTGTTGCTTATTTCATAGGTTCCTTGGAGTATTGTTTATTTACATATGTTTATTGAACATTTAATTTTATTGCATATGCTCCCACAAATTTTGGTTTCTACAAATGGTGGCTGTTTGTTTTGTTCCATATGGCCCCTGCGATTTTGGTTTATTGTATGACCTTTTTATTGTATGACTTTTTTTATTATTATTATATGGTTTATTGTATGACTTTTTTTTATGGGACATTTTCCAAACTAACACAATTTTATAATTTTATTTGTGTATTAGCTATGTAATAATTTTAATTAGGGGGAGTAGCCAACGCATATGATTGTTTACGATTTCGTCCTTGGCACGTGAGAGAATTTAAAAACATGTGTATCTGAAGCCCAAACCCAAAAATTTAACATTCAAAATTAAACCCTAAACCCAAACCCTACCCCCTAAAACTATACCCTAATTTTGGAATAGTTAACCCAAACCCAAAAATTTAACATTCAAAACTAAACTCTAAACCCCAAACCCTACCCCCTAAAACTATACCCTAATTTTGGAATAGTTAACCCAAACCCAAAAATTTAACATTCAAAACTAAACCCTAAACCCCAAACCCAAACCCAAACCCAAACCCTACCCCCTAAAACTATACCCTAATTTTGGAATAGTTAACCCAAACCCAAAAATTTAACATTCAAAACTAAACCCTAAACCCCAAACTCAAACCCTACCCCCTAAAACTATACCCTAATTTTGGAATAGTTAATCCAAACCCAAAAATTTAACATTCAAAAATAAACTTGATGCGTATTAGGTGGAAAGTTGAGTTTTGTAACGAAGACATTTTCGTCCGAAATACATAATATACAAGGACTGTTGAAGTGAACAGTATTTTTAGCTACTCCGTTAATTATATTTTTTTTTTGCGTTATTCATTCCAATTTCCCTTTTTTTATTATATGGTTTATTGTATGACAATTTGATTTTATTACAGATGGTCCCTCCAAAATCCAAATTTTTATCTTAATGCAGATTTTCTTATGAATATTCAAATCTATTTTCATTTCTCGGATAAACAAAAAATCCCTCTCTTGATCATAGCAAACTTTGACGTATACTACGTAGAAATTAGAGTTCGTACGTATTGTTTCCGATAAAAAACGATATTGTGAACGTACGAAAATTATCAAGACAAGATTGCATGTTTTCATCTGCTAAATGGTTCAAAAATCAAAAGAATGAAGACAAAACACAAAACGATTTTATTATTATTGAAACGAAGCTCGAAACCACACTTACATTCAGGTCTTACTTCTTTTTTTTATTCGATACGAGTTTATTTGAAAATCTCGGTATCTTATTAATCACCATAACAATTGCAATGCCGTTCATTCTCAATAAGCTCACACACTCCTCTACATGCCTGGGGGTACCGCACTCGGCAACTAACTTGACAATCGAGGTTCCTACATGGATTCCCCGCTCTGGCTTCGCCTACAATCGTGTTACAAGTCGGAGCCTCCCTCCTCGGGATTTCTATACATATTGAAACATCCATTCATCAACTATGTTACTTAAGATTAAACCGAAGCTCACTAGCTTTGTCCTAATTTTTTATTTGAAAACAGATGACAACATACACTGATACACACATGCCGACATCATGAAATATTTTGGGTCGGAAACAAAAAAAAATATCTATGAGCCGAGATTTTGATAAAAATATGGCCGGATAATTTCATATTTTAAGAAGGGCCGGAAGCTTCCATCTATCGCTTGTACCTAGCGCCGCCTCTGCACACACACTTAAATCGAACGAAACTACACTTACATTCTTACTTCTTTTTTTTTTATTATATACAAGTTCATTTGTAAATTTCAGTATCTTATTAATTACCATAGCAATTGCAATGCAGTTGATTGTCATCAAGACGCTCACACACTCCTCTACATGCCTGGCGGTACTGCACTTGGCAACTAACTTGACAATCGAGATTCCTACATGGATTCGGCACTCTGGATTCGCCTATAATCCTGTTACAAGTCTGAGCCTCGCTCTTTGGGATTTCTGTACATATTGAAACATCCATTTATTTACTATGTTAGAGATTAAAGAAGTAAAGATACATTCAAGGAAATCTGTTTCTCAAACGTATAAATATATGTTTGAAGATGAAATGAAATGTTTGAAAAGATTATAATTGAAATTACCAGCCGAAATCCACAAGACAACGAGAAGAGTGGTGAAGCAAATGGAGTTGAGGGTCTTTGCCATTTTTGTAGCTTTTGCTTCTTCTTTTTACACTTGGTTAATTGCTTCTTTATGTGTTCATAAACTTGGATGATACTAATCAATAAGGGTTGTAATATATATATTTATAGTGTAATACCGTCGACTTTTCCATGTGATTATAAGTTTATAACCCTTGATCCAATAGAGTAATAGTCGGCTTTTCCGGCTATGAACGTAACCTTTGAGGCTTTGACCCAATTCGGTACACTCAAAATATCACCTACCGTTGACACTCAAAATATCACCTACCGTTGACACTTTGATCATATCCTTTTAGAGTACGTTCAAAATATCTTATTAGTTGAATTATATGATTTATTCTATATTATTAGATTAAAACATGCGTTATAACGTGACAAAAAAAAACATGCGTTTACGTGAATTTACAGTTTAATATTTTATAACATAAAAATTAAATCAGTGACAAAACATATCCCTTAGATCATTTACAAAAATAAATAAAATAAGATAAAAAATGTCGACACAAAACAACCGATAGATAAGTATAACAATCATTATGATCATAAATAAATTTAAAATATTTCATCATTTTTTATTATTTTCTAACGTAAAATTTGTAAAACAAAATTCAAAGATTCAAAGTCACAAAAAGACGAGTCATAGTCGATGGAAGTAGACTCCGAACAGTGTGTTGGCTTCTATCTCACGGCGAGTCTATGGCGGAAGGAATGACGTTACAGTGCTCATACGCTAGTCTATTACACTTGGAGGTAGAGGAATAATGTATTGCACAACAACTAGTACATTCCTCCTTTCACCATCAACTCAAGAAGGCACTGGAAGTTATGGAAATACTTAATGGTTGTTTGGATTAGGTAATATCACTCCAGCTTTCTCAAGTTTTTCCCAAGTATTGTAATCTTGTTTTTATTCCTTTTGCCAAAATTACTCTCTTTCTAGGTAATATTATTTTGTAATGCCTCAACTTCATTTCTAATGATATTTACAATTTAACAAATAAAATAGAAAAAAGGACGTTAGTGTGGAGTTATTATTTTCTACGTGAGTTTGAGGATGAGGAGAAACTCTTGGGATAAGGTAATGTAATGTAATCATTCAAGAACGTAGACAAAAACACAAAACGAGTTTATTTATTAAAACGAAGCTCACTAGCTTCGTCCTAATTTTTTATTTGAAAACAGACGATAACATGCACACACACACTTAAATCGAACGAAACCACACTAACATTCAGGTCTTACTTCTTTTTTTTATTCGATACGAGTTTATTTGTAAATCACAGTATCTTTTTAATCACCATAACAATTGCAATGCCGTTCATTCTCAATAAGCTCACACACTCCTCTACATGCCTGGCGGTACCGCACTCGGCAACCAACTTGACAATCGAGATTCCTACATGGATTCCCCGGTACGGCTTCGCCTAAAAGGTTGTTACAAGTCGGAGCCTCTCTCCTCGGCATTTCTATACATATTGAAACATCCATTCAACAACTATGTTACTTAAGATTAAACCGAAGCTCACTAGCTTCGTCCTAAGTTTTTTTGTTTGAAAACAGATGACAACATACACACACACACTTAAATCGAACGAAACTACACTTAATTCTTACTTCTTTTTTATTCGATACAAGTTCATTTGTAAATCTCAATATCTTATTAATTACCATAACAATTTTTTTTTTTTGGAACCTTTATTACCATAACAATTGCAATGCAGTTGATTGTCATCAAGACGCTCACACACTCCTCTACATGCCAGGCGGTACTGCACTCGGCAACCAACTTGACAATCGAGATTCCTACATGGAATCCCCCCTCTGGATTCGCCTATAATCCTGTTACAAGTCTGAGCCTCGCTCTTTGGGATTTCTATACATATGGAAACATCCATTTATCTATTATGTTAGCGATTAAAGAAGTAAAGATACATTCAAGGAAATATGTTTCACAAACGTATAAATATATGTTTGAATATGCAATGAAAATTTTAAAAAGATTATAATTGAAATTACCAGCCGAAATCCACAAGACGACGAGAAGAAGAGTGGTGAAGCAGATGGAGTGGAAGGTCTTTGCCATTTTTGTAGCTTTTGCTTCTTCTTTATACACTTGGTTAATTGCTTCTTTATGTGTTCAGAAACTTGGATGATACTAATCATTAAGGGTTGTAATCTATTTATAGTGTTATTATCGTCGATTTTTCCAAGTGATTATAACCCTTGCTCCAATAGGGTAATAGTCGGCTTTTCCGGCTATATATTATCGTAACCTTTGAGGCTTTGACCCAATTCGGTAAAGTCAGAATATCATCAACCTTTGACACTTAGATCATATCCTTTTAGAGTACATTTAAAATATCTTATTAGTTGACATTATATGATTTATTTTATAAACATGCGTTAACGTGACAAAAACATGCGTTTACGTGAATTTACAATTTAATATTTTATAATTGAAAAAATAAATCAGTGACAAAACATATCCCTTAGATCATTTGCAAAAAAAAAAAAAATGTCGACACAAAACAACCGATATATAAGTATAACAATCATTTATGATCATAAAATAAATTTAAAATATTTCATCATTTTTTATTATTTTCTTACGTCAAACTTGTAAAAATAAAAAAATCAAAGATTCAAAGTCACAAGAAGACGAGTCATAGTCGATGGAAGTAGACTCCGAACAGTGTGTTGGCTTCTATCTCACGGCGAGTCTATGGCGGAAGGACGGATGTTACAGTGCTCATACGTAAGCTGGTCTATTACATTTGGAGGCAGAGGAATAATGTATTGCACAACAACCAGTGCATTCCTCCTTTCGCCATTTTCAAGATCATGAATAAAGAAGTTCGAAACATCATTAACTCGAGAAGCCAGTCTGGGCATAAAAACCATACTTGAATCTGTATTCGATCCAAAAAACTCGAACTCGTTTCCGATCTTAAACTTTATAGGTTTCTATATCGGTATAAATCTTTCAGACCTGATTGAACATGTATTCAAAATGACTAGACCCGAACCCGAATCCGAAATTGTACCGATTGCAAAACTTACGTATCTTTTGTCACATTTTTAAGTAGTTTAAATTTTGGATTTGGTATTTTTTTATCACATTTTCAAGTAGTTTGAATTTTATATTTGGTATTTTAAAAGTTTTGTTGTTCTTTTTGTTTCATATAGTTTACATATTATAAGTTATTTTTAGTAGATTTCATTAAAAAAATACAATTTTTAGTACAAATAAACCTAAAAAAACCTTGAATCGAAGGACTCAAACATGTATCCAACCTGAACAAGTACTCTAAGAATATGAACTTGTATCCGACCCGTAAGCTTATAAGTTTTTATATGAATATACAATGTTTAGACCAGATAGAACATGTACTCGATAGGATTTGGCCCTAATCCGATCCAAATATCCATATGCCCATGTCGACTACAAGCCTTGGAAAGACTTAATGGTTGTTTGGATTTGGTAATATCACTCCAGATTTCTCTAGTTTTTCCCAAATATTGTAATCTTATTTTTATTCTTTTTGTTAGGATACTCTCTTTCTAGGAAATACTACTATCTTGTAATGCGTCTATGATATTTATAATTTAGCAAATAAAATAGAAAAAAGGAAAAAGAAAAAGAGGACGTTATTGTAGAGTTACGTTATTGTAGAGTTATTATATTCTACGTGTGTTTGAGGATAAGGAGAAACTCTTGGGATAAGGTAATGTAACCTTCTATGTAGAAATTACAACATTCTGTGTAGTATTGTTTATTCCATATGTTCCTCAGAGAGTCGGAGTATATGTTCATTGGAGTATTGTTTATTTTACATATGGTCCCTAGAAATTTTGTTTATTGTAGGCACCAGGCAGTCTAGGTAGTCTACTAGTCTCTGACAATTGTTTTATTTCATATGGCCCATGCGAGTTAATTTGGTTTTTGTGTAGATGATCTACAAATGACAATTTGATTTTATTGCAGATGGTCCCTCAAAATTTAATCTTATCGTAAATTTTCTTATGAATATTTCTCTCTTGATCAAACTGAACTTTGCTCAGTTATACGTTTTAGGAAATAACCCACTACGTAGAAACTAGAGCTCGACAATTGTTTGCGATATTGTACAACGTACGGAAGATATCAAAACCGATTGCATTTTTCATCTACTAAATGGTTTATAGATCAAAGAACGTAACCAAAAACACAAAACGATTTTATTATTATTAAATCGAAGCAGTCATTAGCTTCGTCTTAATATTTTATTTTAAAACAAACAACACGCACACACACACAAAAACACTTAAATCGAATGAAACCACACTTACATTCTTACTTCTTTTTTATTCGATACAAGTTCATTTGTGAATTCCAGTATCTTATTAATTACCATAACAATGGCAATGAATTAGATACAGTTCATTGTCATGAGCCTTACACTCTCCTCTACATGACCCGGGGTACCGCAGTGGGCATCTAGCTTGACAAGCGATATCCCTACATGGATTCAACAATGTCGCTTCACCTAAAAACCTGTTACAAGCTTGAGCCTCGCTCTTTGGGATTTCTATACATATTGAAACATCCATTCATTGACAATGTTAAGATTAAGGAAATATGTTTCTCAAATGTATAATCTTATATTTGCGTTTGAAAGGAGGATTTTGTAAAGATTATAATCGAAATTACCGGCCGAAATCAACAAGACAACGAGCAGAAGAGTGGTGAAGCAGATGGAGTTGAAGGTCTTTGCCATTTTTGTAACCTTTGCTCCTTCTTTTTACACTTAATTAGTTGCTTCTTTGTGTTTTCAGAAACTTGGATGATACTAATCAATAAGAGTTATAATCTTTTTATAGTGTAATATCTTCGACTTTTCCAAGTGCTTATAACCCTTGACCCAATAGGGTAATAGTCGGCTATTCCGGCCATGATCGTAACCTTTGACCCAATTGGGTACACTCAAATTATCATCTACCTTTCACACTTTTAGAGTACATTCAAAATATCTTATTAGTTGACATTATATGATTTATTTTATATTATTAGATTAAACCATGCGTTTACGTAAATTTACAATTTAATATCGAAATTCTCATGAATACGAAATGAAAATTTTGAAAAGATTATAATTGAAATTACCGGCGAAATCAACAAGACAACGAGGAGAAGAGTCGTGAAGCAGATGGAGTTGAAGGTCTTTTCCATTTTTGTAGCTTTTGCTTCTTCTTTTTTACAAGTTAATTGTTTCTTTCTGTTTTCAGAATCTTGGATGATGATAAACAATGGGGCTTTTAGTCTACTTATAGTATAATATCAAATCAATGATTATAACACTAGAGCCAATAGGGTCATAGTCAGATTTCCGGCTATGATCGTAACCTTTGATCTAATAGGGTACACTCAAAATATCATCTACCCTGAATCGAAACATGAAGATAAGGAAAAACTATTTAAGTGAAATTACAACATTTTCTATGTAGTAGTGTTTATTCCATATGTTTATCAAACATGAACGTTATTACATATATGGCCCCTGAAATTTTGGTTTATTGTAGGTAGTCTCTGCAGTTGGTTTATTTCATTTGTCCCCCTGCAAATTCGTTTCGTAGTGCTGATTTTCTTATGAATATTCAAATCTATTTTCATTTCTACCATAAACAAAAAATATATCTCTTGATCATGGTGAACATTTCTAAATTATTATAAGTTCTAGGAAATGACCTACTACGTAGAATTTAGAGCTCGGTATTTGTTTCGGATAAAAAACGATACTGTGAACGTACAGTCTACGGAGATCATGACGACAAGATTGCATGTTTTCATCTACTAAATGGTTCCAAAATCAAAAGAACGTAAACAAAACACAACGATTTTATTATTATTAGAACAAAGCAATCATTAGCTTCGTCCTATTCTTTTTTATTTTAAAACAAACAACATATCAACACTTGAATCGAACGAAACCACACTTACATTCTTACTTCTTCTTTATTCGATACTAGTTTATTTGTAAATCACACTATCTTATTAATTAACATAACAATGGCAATGCAGTTCATTGTCATGAAGCTCACACACTCCTCTACATGCCCCGGGGTAATCCACTAGGCATCTAGCTTGACAAGCGTTATTCTTACATGGATTCCTCACCGTGGCTTCGCCTCTAAACACGTTACAAGTCGCCTGAGCCTCGCTCTTCGGGATTTCTAAACATAATGAAACACCCATTCATTAACTCTGTTAAGATTAACGAAGTGAAGATATATTCAAGGAAACGTGTTTCCTGAACGTAGAAAACTTATATTTGCATACAAAATGAATTTTTTTTGAAAAAATTATAATCGAAAATTACCGGCAGAAATCAACAAGACAACGAGGAGAAGAGTGGTGAAGCAGATGGAGTTGAAGGTCTTTGCCATTTTTGTAGCTTTTGCTTCTTCTTTTTACACTTAATTAGTTGCTTCTTTGTGTTCTCAGAAACTTGGATGATACTAATCAATAAGGGTTGTAATATATTTATGGTGTAATATCGTCGATTTTTCCAAGTGATTATAACCCTTTCTCCAATAGGGTAATAGTCGGATTTGCCGGCTATGATCGTAACCTTTGACCCAATTGGGTACACTCAAAATATCATCTACCTTTCACACTTTGATCATAACCCTTTATAGTACGCTCAAAATATCTTTTAAGTTTCATTATATGATTTATTTTACATTATTAGATTAAATCATGCGTTTAATTGTGAATTTACAATTTAATATTCTAATGCAAAATTTTGTTTCATGAAAAAATACGTGTTTAGAAAAGAAAAATATATATATATATATATTTTAGTGCAAAATAAATCAGTAGTGATGAAAAAATAGAATGATATCATTTCTAAATAAATAAAACAAGATCAAAAACGCCAACAGAAAACAATTCATAAAAAAAAATAGCAATCACTTATTTATTGCTTTGAATACTACAACAAAAGCAGAGTTCAAGGATGTGGCATTAAAGTGCATTGCCCTCGTCCTTACCCTTGCCCTTACTATAAATGTGTCAAATCCTTTTCGTTTGAATTTGTAGAAACCGGTTTTGATGAAAACCTAACTTTATGGTTCACAAAATTTGCATGCAGTTGCCTCATCTCCCATACTAATTGGTCTCCAGACCTTGTTGGTTGCTGCACTAGTACCAAGTTGTTCCACTAGTGGAGCTGATTTATCAAACTACTCGGAAAAAAAGATTTCATACAAAATTATGTCGAAGAGTTAAAGGTTCGCATAAGTGAGATGACTAAAAACATCAAACTAGTCTTAAAGCCTAAGAGAGGAATTCAACCACAACAAAATTTCAACATAATTGTCGAGGACAAGGATTCAAGGTTCAAGGTTCTTTATGATGTTTAGTCATAATATTGATGATAAAAGAATCATTCTCGACAAACTGAACATTCAAGTCCACTCTTTTTTTTGGGACAAGCTTCATGGACGCACAAAGGCTCATATTCTTCGTAGATAGATGAAGATAATATCTCGAGTGCAAAGACCAAGCTGCAAAACATACACCAACAAGTAAGTCGTTCTACAATGTTCCATTTTGACAATAATCATATTTTACAACTTAGACTTTTGAATTAGCGGTCGGAAAAGAAAATTTCCGTTCTTTTAATACGTACCAAATCAAATGGTAATTTTTTTTTATCTATCAAAATTTGATTGATAATCAATTATATGTTACAAATATTTTAATCACATAATACATACAAATCAAATTTTCTATAAACAAAAATCTGGAACTTTTTTTTTTCTTGCCAAATATATTCAATTTCACGACGAATTTTTTTTTGTTGCTAATCATAATTAGTCAAAAGAAAAAGAATCATGTTAGATGTTCTATATTTTTTTTATCAAACAAAAAAAAAGGGCAATTAATACTCTATTCTATATGTACTTCTAAATTCATATCACATTAATACAATATTTACCAATATTTAGAGAAATCTACACGTGGCATTTCTTCAAAAATTCTAGTTCCTTAAAAGCAGCAACAATATTTGTTTTCTTCTTTATAACTTCTCCCCAAAAAAATCTACAGAAGAGAAACCGAAAAGATCTCGATTATGGCGGCCACGGATCATCATCTCACCGTTACTGAACAAGACTACATTGTCGACCTTTTACCTAACGACGACGACGATTCTCCTCCGTCTTCATGGCGTCTCAGCCTCGACACTTTCCGCCGTCTCCCTTCTTCTTCTCCGTTATCCTCCGCTCCTACTCGCTTCTCTCGTTATCTCCGTACTCCGAGTCAGTTTTCTCCTTAATCGTTTCGTTTTCATGTGTATAATCGTTGTTTGGTCACTCTAATCGATTCAGAAATTCAAACCCTATGTCTCTTAGCCCTATGGAAGAATCTAGAGTAAATTTTCTGTGTAGAATCCTCTGTTTGATTCAAAGTAAATATGAATATGTTATATTCTCAGTGAATCTTCTTTTGGTTTGTATAATGATGAATCAGAATCTTGCTTTATGTTAAGTGTGATTAGTGAAGAAGAATCATATTCGCTGCTTAGGTTTTACGCAGTGTATAGATATTGATGGGAAATGATAAAACCATTGATACATTCTTGAATCATTAGTGGATAAGTACATAAACTTGATATGGATTTTTTTCGTGTTCTTTGTTATGTGAAAACAGAGAAGGAACGTAAGGTTTCAGAGTATTACAAGAAGCAAGAGAAGCTTCTTGAAGGTTTTAATGAAATGGATACGATTAACGATACTGGTTTTGTAACTGGAGCTCCTACTGAGGTTTGCTTTGCTTTCATTAGTCTTTCTTCTAGACATTTTTGTTCATTTTTCCATAGTGTTTTGTTGATTTTCAATAGGAAGAAATGAAGAAGCTCGCGAAGAGCGAGAGGCTTGCGGTTCATATCTCAAATGCAGCAAACCTTGTGCTTTTTGTAGCAAAGGTTTATGCTTCTGTAGAGAGTAGATCAATGGCTGTGATTGCTTCAACTTTGGACTCTCTTTTAGATCTCTTGTCTGGATTTATTCTTTGGTTTACTGCAAATGCTATGAGTAAACCAAATCATTTTCATTATCCTATCGGAAAACGACGGATGCAACCTGTGGTATATAGTCTCTGTAATTATCTCCTTGCTTTCCCTTTCAAACTCATGAAACTAAAAAAGTCATGGTGCTTTAAATTTGCAGGGAATCATTGTGTTTGCATCTGTAATGGCAACTCTTGGACTACAAGTGTTGCTAGAATCAGCGAGGTTACTTGTTTCCAAGGTACAACACTGGTCTTCAACATTTGATCGTTTCTCATAAGTTATATGATCTAAATTTGATCTAATGTTTCTCCTTGTATAGCATGGTCCTCATATGAATAGCACCGAGGAGAAATGGATGATTGGAATAATGGCTTCTGCTACAGTCGTCAAGTTTCTGCTAATGCTTTACTGCAGAAGTTTTCAGAACGAAATCGTCAAAGCCTATGCGCAAGATCACTTCTTCGACGTTGTCACTAATTCAGTCGGTTTAGCAACAGCTGTATTAGCTGTAAAATTCTACTGGTGGATTGATCCCTCTGGTGCTATTCTTGTAAGTAAATCTTCAACATTCTTGAAATGTCTCTTATGACTAATATAGAAGAGATTTAAGTGATTGGGAAAATGTTTCTTCTGTATGTATTTAGATTGCTCTCTACACAATCAGCACATGGGCAAGAACGGTTCTAGAGAATGTTCATTCGCTAATTGGACGCTCTGCGCCACCTGATTTCTTGGCGAAACTCACGTTCTTGATATGGAATCATCACGAAAAGATCAAACACATAGACACAGTGAGAGCTTACACGTTTGGGTCACACTACTTTGTTGAAGTCGACATTGTTTTACCAGAGGACATGAGACTACACGAAGCTCATAACATCGGAGAAACTCTTCAAGAGAAGCTCGAGCAACTCTCTGAAGTCGAGAGAGCTTTTGTTCATATCGACTTTGAGTTTACTCATCGTCCTGAACACAAGTACAAGGTTTGAATATCATCACAATAGCTTCTAATTAATAAGACCAGAGTTAGATAAATTAAGCAGGTAGTGTTGGTTTCTCTGGTCTTTTTTTTTTTGTGTTTCTGTTTTTCAAATCATTGGCTTAGTCACATTTGATTCTGTGTGGTTAAGTTCATAAGTGACTCATATACCTTAATAAGTGGTTTAAATATTTTAGATTGTAATTTGAACACATTGCATCCATTTTCCGGTAATAACATCAAAACGTTCAATTTGGTATGAATTCATGAACCACTTGGACACCTTAGAATTTTGAATACTTTTTCTATAAATTAAAATTTTGGGTTTTTGGTTTCTTTAAAGATTCATATACATTACCAATTGTTTTATTTATTTTAGATTCTAATTTAAGTACTTTGCATCAGTTCTCCACTAACAGCATCAAAACGTTTCGATTTGAAATGAATTCATGGACTAACACGTTAGAGTTTTAGATAATTTTCTAAAAATTAAAGTTTTGGATTTTTGGCTTTGTTAGAGACCCAACTACTTTACTAGGTGGTTTAAGTAACTTAGATTTTAGTTTGAACATATTGCATCCATTTGCTAATTGCTAGTAATAGTATAAAAAGTTCGATTTGATATGAATTTATAGACTAATACCTTAGAGTTTTAGATAATTTTCTAAAAATTAAAGTTTTGGACTTTTCACTTTTTTAGAGACTCAACTACTTGACCAAGTGGTTTAACTAACTTAGATTTTTGTATGAACACATTGTATCCATTTGCCAGTAATAGTATCAAAAAGTTCGATTTGGTAGGAATTTATAGACTAACACCTTAGAGTTTTATATAATTTTCTAAAAATTAAATTTTTGGATTTTTGGCTTTTTTAGAGACCCAACTATTTTACGAAGTGGTTTAAATAACTTAGATTTTAATTTGAACACATTGCATCCATTTGCTAGTACTAGTATAAAAAATTCGATTTTGTATGAATTCATGAACTAACACCTTAGAATTTTGGATATTTTTTGTAAAAATAAAGTTTTTGGGTTTTTGATTTCTTTAGAGACTCATATTCCTTAATAAGTAGTTTAAATAGTTAAGATGGTAATTTGAACACATTGCATCCATTTTTCGTGAATTCATGGACTAACACCTTAGAATTTTGAATACTTTTTCTAAAAATTAAAATTTTAAGTTTTTGGCTTCTTTAGAGACTCATATACCTTTCCAATTGTTTTAAATATTTTAGATTTTAATTTAAATACTTTGCATCAATTCTCCAATAACAGCATCAAAACGTTTCGATTTGGTATAAATTCATGGATTAACACCTTAGAGTTTTAGATAATTTTCTAAAATTTAAAGTTTTGGATTTTTGGCTTTTTAGAGACCCAACTACTTTATCAAGTGGTTTAAATAACTTAGATTTTAGTTTGAACACATTTCATCCATTTGCTAGTAATAGTATCAAAAAGTTCGATTTGATAATAACATCAAAACGTTCAATTTGGTATGAATTCATGGACTAACACCTTAGAATTTTGAGTAATTTTTATAAAAATTAAAATGTTGGGATTTTGGCTTCTTTAGAGACTCATATACCTTACCAATTTTTTTAATAGTTTAGATTGTAATTTGAACACATTGCATCTAGTTTCTGGTAATAGCATCAAAACGTTCAATTTGGTATGAATTCATGAACTTAACACCTTCGATTCGAATTTTGAATACTTTTTCTAAAAATTAAAATTTTGGGATTTTGGCTTATTTAGAGACTGATATACCTTACCAATTGTTTTAATTATTTTAGATTCTAATTTAAATACTTTGCATCAATTCACTACTTACAGCATCAAAACGTTTTGATTTGGTATATATTCATGGATTAACACCTTAGAGTTTTAGATAATTTTCTAAACTTTAAAGTTTTGGATTTTTGGGTTTTTTAGATACCCAACTACTTTACGAAGTGGTTTAAATAACTTAGAATTTACTTTGAACACATTGCATCCATTTGCTAGTAATAGTATAAAAGACTAACACCTTAGAGTTTTAGATAATTTTCTAAAAATTAAAGTTTTGGACTTTTGGCTTTTTTAGAGACCCAGCTACTTTACCAAGTGGTTTAAATAACTTAGATTTTTGTATGAACACATTGTATCCATTTGCTGGTAATAGTATCAAAAAGTTCGATTTGAAATGAATTCATGGACTAACACCTTAGAGTTTTAGATAAATTTCTACAAATTAAAGTTTTGGATTTTTAGATTTTTTAGAGACCCAACTACTTTACGAAGTGGTTTAAATAACTTAGATTTTAGTTTGAACACATTGCATCCATTTGCTAATAATAGTATCAAAAAGTTTGATTTGGTATGAATTCATGGACTAACATCTAAGAGTTTTGGATATTTTTTGTAAAAATAAAGTTTTTAAGTTTTTGATTTTCTTAGAGACTCATATACCTTAATAAGTAGTTTAATGAGATAAGATTGTAATTTGATCACATTACATTCATTTGCTAGTAATAGTACCAAAAAGTTCGATTTGGTATGAATTCATGGACTAACACCTTAGAGTTTTGGATATCTTTTGTAAAAATAAAGTTTTTGGGTTTTTGATTTCTTTAGAGACTCATATACCTTAATAAGTGGTTTAAATAGTTTAGATTGTAAGTTGAACACATTGCATCCATTTTCCGGTAATAGCATCAAAACGTTCAATTTGGTATGAATTCATGAAGTAACACCTTAGAATTTTGAATACCTTTTCTAAAAATTAAAATTTTGGATTTTTGGCTTATTTAGAGACTCATATACCTTACCAATTGTTTTATTTATTTTAGATTCTAATTTAAATACTTTACATCTATTCTCCACTAGCATTATCAAAACGTTTCGATTTGAAATGAATTCATGGACTAACACCTTAGAGTTTTAGATAATTTTCTAAAAATTAAAGTTTTGGATTTTTTGCTTTTTTAGAGACCCAACTACTTTATCAAGTGGTTTAAATAAATTAGATTTTAGTTTGAACACATTGCATCGATTTGCTAGTAATAGTATAAAAAGTTTGATTTTGTATGAATTCAAGGACTAACACCGTAAAGTATTGGATATTTTTTTGTAAAAATATAGTTTTTGGGTTTTTGATTTCTTTAGAGACTCATATACCTTAATAAGTGGTTTTAATAGTTTAGATTGTAATTTGAACACATTGGATCCATTTTTTGGTAATAACATCAAAACGTTCAATTTGGTATGAATTCATGGACTAACACCTTAGAATTTTGAGTAATTTTTCTAAAAATTAAAATGTTGGGATTTTGGCTTCTTTAGAGAATCATATACCTTACCAATTTTTTTAAATAGTTTAGACTGTAATTTGAACACATTGCATCCAGTTTCCGGTAATAGCATCAAAACGTTCAATTTTGTATGAATTCATGGACTTAACACCTTCGAATTTTGAATACTTTTTCTAAAAATTAAAATTTTGGGGTTTTGGCTTATTTAGAGACCTTACCAATTGTTTTAATTATTTTAGATTCTAATTTAAATACTTTGCATCAATTCACCACTTACAGCATCAAAACGTTTTGATTTGGTATATATTCATGGATTAACACCTTAGAGTTTTAGATAATTTTCTAAACTTTAAAGTATTAGATTTTTGGGTTTTTTAGAGACCCAACTACTTTACGAAGTGGTTTAAATAACTTAGAATTTACTTTGAACACATTGCATCCATTTTCTAGTAATAGTATAAAAGACTAACACCTTAGAGTTTTAGATAATTTTCTAAAAATTAAAGTTTTGGACTTTTGGCTTTTTTAGAGACTCAACTACTTTACCAAGTGGTTTAAATAACTTAGATTTTTGTATGAACACATTGTATCCATTTGCTAGTAATAGTATCAAAAAGTTCGATTTGAAATGAATTCATGGACTAACACTTTAGAGTTTTAGATAATTTTCTAGAAATTAAAGTTTTGGATTTTTGGATTTTTTAGAGACCCAACTACTTTACGAAGTGGTTTAAATAACTTAGATTTTAGTTTGAACACACTGCATCCATTTGCTAATAATAGTATCAAAAAGTTTGATTTGGTATGAATTCATGGACTAACACCTAAGAGTTTTGGATATTGTTTGTAAAAATAAAGTTTTTGAGTTTTTGATTTCTTTAGAGACTCATATACCTTAATAAGTGGTTTAAATAGTTTAGATTGTAAGTTGAACACATTGCATCCATTTTCCGGTAATAGAATCAAAACGTTCAATTTGGTATGAATTCATGGAGTAACACCTTAGAATTTTGAATACCTTTTCTAAAAATTAAAATTTTGGATTGTTGGCTTCTTTAAAGACTCATATACCTTACCAATTGTTTTATTTATTTTAGATTCTAATTTAAATACTTTATATCAATTCTCCACTAACATATATCAAAACGTTTCGATTTGAAATGAATTCATGGACTAACACCTTAGAGTTTTAGATAATTTTCTAAAAATTAAAGTTTTGGATTTTTGGCTTTTTTAGAGATCCAACTACTTTACGAAGTGGTTTAAATAACTTAGATTTTTTATGAAGACATTGTATCCATTTGCTAGTAATAGTATCAAAAAGTTCGATTTGGTATGAATTCATAGACTAATTCCTTAGAATTTTTGGATATTTTTTGTAAAAATAAAGTTTTTGGGTTTTTAATTTCTTTAGAGACTCATATACCTTAATAACTAGTTTAATGAGTTAAGATTGTAATTTGAACACATTGCATTCATTTGCTAGTATTAGTATAAAAAATTCGATTTTGTATGAATTCATGGATTAACACCTTAGAGTTTTGGATATTTTTTGTAAAAATAAAGTTTTTGGGTTTTTGATTTCTTTAGAGACTCATATACCTTAATAAGTGGTTTAAATAGTTTAGATAGTAATTTGAACACATTGCATATATTTTCAGGTAATAGCATCAAAACGTTCAATTTGGTATGAATTCATGGACTAACACCTTAGAATTTTGAATACTTTTTCTAAAAATTAAAATTTTGGGTTTTTGGCTTCTTTAGAGACTCTTATACCTTACCAATTGTTTTATTTATTTTAGATTCTAATTTAAATACTTTGCACCAATTCTCCACTAAAAGCATCAAAACGTTTCGATTTGAAATGAATTCATGGACTAACACCTTAGAGTTTTAGATAACTTTCTAAAAATTAAAGTTTTGGATTTTTGGATTTTTTAGAGACCAAACTACTTAACGAAGTGGTTTAAATAACTTAGATTTTAGTATGAACACATTGCATCCATTTGCTAGTAAAAGTATCAAAACGTTCGATTTGGTATGAATTTATGGACTAATATCTTAGAGTTTGGATTTTTTAGAGACCAAACTACTTAACGAAGTGGTTTAAATAAATTAGATTTTAGTATGAACACATTGCATCCATTTGCTAGTAAAAGTATCAAAACGTTCGATTTGGTATGAATTTATGGACTAATATCTTAGAGTTTTGGATATTTTTTGTAAAAATAATGTTTTTGGGTTTTTGATTTCTTAAGAGACTCATATACCTTAATAAGTGGTTTAAATAGTTTAGATTGTAATTTGAAAACATTGCATCCATTTTCCGGTAATAGCATCAAAACGTTCAATTTGGTATGAATTCGTGGACTAACACCTTAGTATTTTGTATACTTTTTCTAAAAATTAAAATTTTGGGGTTTTGGCTTCTTTAGAGACTCATATACCTTCCCAATTGTTTTCATTATTTTAAATTCTAATTTAAATACATTGCATCAATTCTCCACTAACAACATCAAAACGTTTCGATTTTAAATGAATTCATGTACTAACACCATAGAGTTTTAGATAATTTTTTAAAAATTAAATTTTTGGATTTTTTAGAGACCCAACTACTTTACCAAGTGGTTTAAATAACTTAGATTTTAGTTTGAACACATTGCATCCATTTGCTAGTAATAGTATAAAAAGTTCGATTTTGTATGAATTCTTAGACTAACACCTTAGAGTTTTGGATATTTTTTGTAAAAATAAAGTTTTTGGGTTTTTGATTTCTTTAGAGACTCATATACCTTAATAAGTGGTTTAAATAGTTTAGATTGTAATTTGAACACATTGCATCCATTTTCCGGTAATAGCATCAAAACGTTCAATTTGGTATGAATTCGTGGACTAACACCTTAGAATTTTGAATACTTTTTCTAAAAATTTAAATTTTGGGGTTTTGGCTTCTTTAGAGACTCATATACCTTACCAATTGTTTTAATTATTTTAAATTCAAATTTAAATACATTTCATCAATTCTCCACTAACAGCATCAAAACGTTTCGATTTGAAATGAATTCATGGACTAACACCTTAGAGTTTTAGATAATTTTCTAAAAATTAAAGTTTTGGATTTTTGGATTTTTTAGAGACCCAACTACTTTACCAAGTTGTTTAAATAACTTAGATTTTACTTTGAACACATTGTATCCATTTGCTAGTAATAGTATAAAAAGTTCGATTTTGTATGAGTTCATGGACTAACACCTAAGAGTTTTGGATATTTTTTGTAAAAATAAAGTTTTTGGGTTTTTGATTTTTTTTAGAGACTCATATACCTTAATAGCTGGTTTAAATATTTTAGATTGTAATTTGAACACATTACATTCATTTTATGGTAATAGCATCAAAACGTTCATTTTGGTATGAATTCATGGACTAACACCTTAGAATTTAGAGTAATTTTTCTAAAACTTAAAGTTTTAGATTTTGGCTTTTTTAAAGACCCAAATACTTTAAAAAGTGGTTTAAATAACTTAGTTTTTGGCATGAACACATTGTATCCATTTGCTAGTAATAGTATCAAAAAGTTCGATTTGATATGAATTCATGGACTAACACCTTAGAGTTTCAGATAATTTTCTAAAAATTAAGGTTTTGGATATTTGGATTTTTTAGAGACCCAACTACTTTACCAAGTGGTTTAAACAACTTAGATTTTAGTTTGAATTCATGGACCAACACCTTAGAGTTTTGGATATTTTTTGTAAAAATAAAGTTTTTTTGTTTTTGATTTCTTTAGAGACTCATATACCTTAATAAGTGGTTTATATAGTTTAGATTGTAATTTGAATACATTGCATCCATTTGCCGGTAATAGCATCAAAACGTTCAATTTGGTATGAATTCATAGACTAACACCTTAGAATTTTGAGTAATTTTTCTAAAAAATAAAATGTTTGGGTTTTCGGCTTCTTTAGAGACTCATATACCTTAATACATTTCATCCATTCTCAACTAATAGCATCAAAACATTTCGATTTGAAATAAATTCATGGACTAATACCTAAGAGTTTTAGATAATTTTCTAAAAATTAAAGTTTTGGATATATGGAATTTTTAGACACCCAACTACTTTACGAATTGTTTTAAATAACTTAGATTTTATTTTGAACACATTGTATCCATTTGCTAGTAATAGTATCAAAAATTTCGATTTGGTATGAATTCATGGACTAACACCTTAGAGGTTTAGATAATTTTTTAAAAATAAACTTTTTGGATTTTTGGCTTTTTTTAGAGACCCAACTACTTTAGGAAGTTATTTAAATAACTTAGATCTTAGTTTTAACACATTGCGTCCATTTGCTAATAATATTATAAAAAGTTTGATTTTGTATGAGTTTATGGACTAACACCTTAGAGTTTTGGATATTTTTTGTAAAAATAAAGTTTTTGGGTTTTTGATTTCTTTAGACACTCATATACCTTAATAAGTGGTTTAAATAGTTTAGATTGTAATTTGAATACATTGCATCCATTTGCCGGTAATAGCATCAAAACGTTCAATTTGGTATGAATTCATGGACTAACACCTTAGAATTTTGAATACTTTTTCTAAAAATTAAAATGTTTGGTTTTAGGCTTCTTTAGAGACCCATATACCTTACCAATTGTTTTAATTAGTTTAGATTCTAATTTAAATACTTTGCATCAATTCTCCACTAATAGCATCAAGACGTATCGATTTGGTATGAACTCATGGATTTTTTGCTTTTTTAGAGTTATAGATTTTAGATAATTTTCTATAAATTAAAGTTTGGATTTTTTGCGTTTTTAGAGACCCAACTACTTTACCAAGTGGTTTAATAAATTAGATTTTAGTATGAACACATTGTATCCATTTGCTGGTAATAGTACCAAAAAGTTCGATTTGGTATGAATTCAAGGACTAACACCTTAGAGTTTTATATAATTTTCTAAAAAATTAAGTTTTGAATTTTTTGCCTTTTTTAGAGACCCAACTACTTTACAAAGTGGTTTAAATAACTTACATTTTAGTTTGAACACATTGCATCCATTTGCTAGTAATAGTATCAAAAAGTTCGATTTTATATGAATTCATGGACTAACACATTAGAGTTTTGAAAAATTTTCTAAAAATTAAAGTTTGGATTTTTTGCTTTTTTAAAGATCCAACTACTTTACCAAGTGGTATAATAACTTAGATTTTAGTATGAACACATTCTATCCATTTGCTAGTAATTGTACCAAAAAGTTCGATTTGGTATGAATTCAATGACTAACACCTTAGAGTTTTAGATACTTTTTCTAAAAATTAAAATTTTTGGTTTTTCACTTCTTCAGAGACTCATATACCTTACCTATTTTTTTAATTAGTTTAGATTCTAAGTTAAATACTTTACATTAATTCTCCACTAATAGCATCAAAACGTTTCAATTTGGTATGATTATGGATTAACACCTTAGAGTTTTAGATAATTTTCTAAAAATTAAAGTTTGGATTTTTTGCTTTTTTAGAGACCCAACTACTTTTCCAAGTGGTTTAAATATTTTAGATTTTAGTATGAACACATTGTATCCATTTGCTAGTAATAGTATCAAAAAGTTCGATTTAGTATGAATTCAAGGACTAACACCTTAGAGTTTTAGATAATTTTCTAAAAATTAAAGTTTGGATTGTTTGCTTTTTTAGAGACCCAACTACTTTACCAAGTGGTTTAATAACTTAAATTTTAGTATGAACACATTGTATCCATTTGCTAGTAATAGTACCAAAAAAAATTGATTTGCTATGAATTCAAGGACTAACACCTTAGAGTTTTAGATAATTTTCTAAAAATTAAAGTTTTGGATTTTTGGCTTTTTTAGAGACCCAACTACTTTCCGAAGTGGTTTAAATAACTTAGATTTTAGTTTGAACAAATTGCATCCATTTGCTAGTAATAGTATCAAAAAGTTCGATTTTGTATGAATTCATGGACTAACACCTTAGAGTTTTAGATAATTTTCTAAAAAATTAAGTTTTGAATTTTTGCCTTTTTTAGAGACCCAACTGCTTTACAAAGTGGTTTAAATAACTTAGATTTTAGTTTGAACACATTGCATCCATTTGCTAGTAATAGTATAAAAAGTTCGATTTTGTATAAATTCATGGACTAACACCTTAGAGTTTTGGATATGTTTTGTAAAAATAAAGTTTTTGGGTTTTTGATTTCTTTATACACTCATATACCTTAATAAGTGGTTTAAATAGTTTAGATTGTAATTTGAACACATTGCATCCATTTTCCGGTAATAGCATCAAAACGTTCAATTTGGTATGAATTCATGGACTAACACCTTAGAATTTTGAATATTTTTTCTAAAAATTAAAATGTTGGGTTTTGGGCTTCTTTAGAGACCCATATACCTTACCAATTGTTTTAATTAGTTTAGATTCTAATTTAAATACTTTGCATCAATTCTCCACTAATAGCATCAAGACGTTTCGATTTGGTATGAATTCATGGATTAACACCTTCGAGTTTTAGATAATTTTCTAAAAATAAAAGTTTAGATTTTTTGCTTTTGTAGAGACCCAACTACTTTACCAAGTGGTTTAATAACTTAGATTTTAGTATGAACACATTGTATCCATTTGCTAGTAATAGTACCAAAAAAGTTCGATTTGCTATGAATTCAAGGACTAAAACCTTAGAGTTTTAGATAATTTTCTAAAAATTAAAGTTTTGGATTTTTGGCTTTTTTAGAGACCCAACTACTTTACGAAGTGGTTTAAATAACTTAGATTTTAGTTTGAACACATTGCATCCATTTGCTAGTAATAGTATCAAAAAGTTTGATTTTGTATGAATTCATGGACTAACACCTTAGAGTTTTGGATAATTTTCTAAAAATTAAAGTTTGGATTTTTTGCTTTTTTAGAGACCCAACTACTTTACGTTTAAATAACTTAGATTTTAGTATGAACACATTGTATCCAATAGCTAATAATAGTATTAAAAAGTTCGATTTGGTATGAATTCATAGACTAACACCTTAGAGTTTTTGATAATTTTCTATAAATAAAAAGTTTTGGATTTTTGCGTTTTTTGTAAGACCCAACTACTTTACGAAGTTATTTAAATAACTTAGATTTTAGTTTGAACACATTGCATCCATTTGCTAGTAATAGTATAAAAAGTTCGATTTTGTATGAATTCATGGACTAACACCTGAGAGTTTTGAATATTTTTTGTAAAAATAAAGTTTTTGGGTTTTTGATTTCTTTATACACTCATATACCTTAATAAGTGGTTTAAATAGTTTAGATTGTAATTTGAACACATTGCATCCATTTTCCGGTAATAGCATCAAAACGTTCAATTTGGTATGAATTCATGGACTAACACCTTAGAATTTTGAATATTTTTTCTAAAAATTAAAATGTTGGGTTTTGGGCTTCTTTAGAGACCCATATACCTTACCAATTGTTTTAATTAGTTTAGATTCTAATTTAAATACTTTGCATCAATTCTCCACTAATAGCATCAAGACGTTTCGATTTGGTATGAATTCATGGATTAACACCTTCGAGTTTTAGATAATTTTCTAAAAATTAAAGTTTGGATTTTTTGCTTTTTTAGAGACCCAACTACTTTACCAAGTGGTTTAATAACTTAGATTTTATTATGAACACATTGTATCGATTTGCTAGTAATAGTACCAAAAAAGTTCGATTTGCTATGAATTCAAGGACTAAAACCTTAGAGTTTTAGATAATTTTCTAAAAATTAAAGTTTTGGATTTTTGGCTTTTTTAGAGACCCAACTACTTTACGAAGTGGTTTAAATAACTTAGATTTTAGTTTGAACACATTGCATCCATTTGTTAGTAATAGTATCAAAAAGTTTGATTTTGTATGAATTCATGGACTAACACCTTCGAGTTTTGGATAATTTTCTAAAAATTAAAGTTTGGAATTTTTGCTTTTTTAGAGACCCAACTACTTTACGTTTAAATAACTTAGATTTTAGTATGAACACATTGTATCCAATAGCTAATAATAGTATAAAAAAGTTCGATTTGGTATGAATTCATAGACTAACACCTTAGAGTTTTTGATAATTTTCTATAAATAAAAAGTTTTGGATTTTTGCGTTTTTTGTGAGACCCATCTACTTTATGAAGTTATTTAAATAACTTAGATTTTAGTTTGAACACATTGCATCCATTTGCTAGTAATAGTATAAAAAGTTCGATTTTGTATGAATTTATGGACTAACACCTTAGAGTTTTGGATATTTTTTGTAAAAATAAAGTTTTTGGGTTTTTGATTTCTTTACATACTCATATACCTTAATAAGTGGTTTAAATAGTTTAGATTGTATTTTGAACACATTGCATCCATTTTCCGGTAATAGCATCAAAACGTTCAATTTGGTATGAATTCATGGACTAACACCTTAGAATTTTGAATACTTTTTCTAAAAATTAAAATGTTGGGTTTTGGGCTTCTTTAGAGACTCATATACCATACCAATTGTTTTAATTAGTTTAGATTCTAATTTAAATACTTTGCATCAATTCTCCACTAATAGCATCAAGACGTTTCGATTTGGTATGAATTCATGGATTAACACCTTCGAGTTTTAGATAATTTTCTAAAAATTAAAGTTTGGATTTTTTGCTTTTTTAGAGACCCAACTACTTTACCAAGTGGTTTAATAACTTATATTTTAGTATGAACACATTGTATCCATTTGCTAGTAATAGTACCAAAAAGTTCGATTTGCTATGAATTCAAGGACTAACACCTTAGAGTTTTAGATAATTTTCTAAAAATTAAAGTTTTGGATTTTTGGATTTTTTAGAGACCCAACTACTTTACGAAGTGGTTTAAATAACTTAGATTTTAGTTTGAACACATTGCATCCATTTGCTAGTAATAGTATCAAAAAGTTCGATTTTGTATGAATTCATGGACTAACACCTTAGAGTTTTGGATAATTTTCTAAAAATTAAAGTTTGGATTTTTTGCTTTTTTAAAGACCCAACTACTTTACGAAGTGGTTTAAATAACTTAGATTTTAGTATGAACACATTGTATCCAATAGCTAATAATAGTATCAAAAAGTTCGATTTTGTATGAATTCATGGACTAACACCTTAGAGTTTTGGATAATTTTCTAAAAATTAAAGTTTTGGATTTTTGCGTTTTTTGTGAGACCCAACTACTTTATGAAGTTATTTAAATAACTTAGATTTTAGTTTGAATACATTGCATCCATTTGCTAGTAATAGTATAAAAAGTTCGATTTTGTATGAATTCATGGACTAACACCTTAGAGTTTTGGATATTTTTTGTAAAAATAAATTTTTTGGGTTTTTGATTTCTTTACATACTCATATACCTTAATAAGTGGTTTAAATAGTTTAGATTGTATTTTGAACACATTGCATCCATTTTCCGGTAATAGCATCAAAACGTTCAATTTGGTATGAATTCATGGACTAACACCTTAGAATTTTGAATACTTTTTCTAAAAATTAAAATGTTGGGTTTTGGGCTTCTTTAGAAACTCATATACCTTACCAATTGTTTTAATTAGTTTAGATTCTAATTTAAATACTTTGCATCAATTATCTACTAATAGTATCTAGACGTTTCGATTTGGTATGAATTCATGGATTAACACCTCGAGTTTTAGATAATTTTCTAAAAATTAAAGTTTGGATTTTTTGCTTTTTTAGAGACCCAAATACTTTACCAAGTGGTTTAATAACTTAGATTTTAGTATGAACACATTGTATCCAATAGCTAATAATAGTATCAAAAAGTTCGATTTGGTATGAATTCATGGACTAACACCTTAGAGTTTTAGATAATTTTCTAAAAATAAAAGTTTTGGATTTTTGCGTTTTTTGTGAGACCCAACTACTTTACGAAGTTATTTAAATAACTTAGATTTTAGTTTGAACACATTGCATCCATTTGCTAGTAATAGTCTCTAAAAGTTCGATTTGGTATGAATTCATACCTTAGAGTTTTAGATAATTTTCTAAAAATTAAAGTTTTGGATTTTTGGTTTTTTTAAAGACTCAACTACTTTACCAAGTGGTTTAAATAACTTAGATTTTAGTATGAACACATTGTAACCATTTGCTAGTAATAGTATCAAAAAGTTTGATTTGATATGAATTCATGGACTAACACCTTAGAGTTTTAGATAATTTTCTAAAAATAAAATTTTTGGATTTTTTACTTTTTTAGAGACCCAACTACTTTACGAAGTTGTTTAAATAACTTAGATTTTAGTTTGAATACATTGCATCCATTTGCTAGTAATAGTATAAAAATTTCGATTTTGTATGAATTCATGGATTAACACCTTAGAGTTTTGGATATTTTTTGTAAAAATAAAGTTTTTGGTTTTTTGATTTCTTTAGACACTCATATACCTTAATAAGTGGTTTAAATAGTTTAGATTGTAATTTGAACACATTGCATCCATTTTCCGGTAAATGCATCAAAACGCTCAATTTGGTATGAATTCATGGACTAACCCCTTAGAATTTTAAATATTTTTTCTAAAAATTTAAATGTTGGATTTTTTGGCTTCTTTAGTTTATAAACTAATAATGTGTGCACTTATTCTATTTAGTGTTAGCACGAAAGCAAATACGGTTTGTGTATTGTGTAATTCATAAAGCAAATGTACAAATTTGTTTGTTAAGAAAACGAATTTTTTAAAGAGAAAACTACTATTATTAATTTGATTATGAGAGGAAAGAAATTGTATACATGGGCTCTTTTTTTATAGGTTTAGAAATATCAGATCACAAATCAAACAAATTTGGGCTCCATATAATAAGGCCCAAATTCATTTTTTAATGTTCACAATTAAAAATCCTCCTCACGCGCCCAAGTTCTCGAATTTTACAAAAAAAACGCAATTTCTGAAAGACTGTAATAGACCACCGATTTAGGGGCGGTGTTGTCCACGCACCAATCATGCGAGTGGGCGCGCATCTTGTTAAAATTTACCTGGAAATATAATAGGCCCAAGGTTATAACTCAATACCACGTATTTCTATTATAATATAAGCCCAAAGTAACGGCTCATTAAAGAGTTTTATGGAAAAATTAATAAGCCCAATAAAGAATACAATATCAGGCCCATATAGGTAATTTAACCTACGTGCTCTCTAGGGTTTCTTGTAACCTAGTACCATCTTCACTATATAAGCCTCTTTTTCCACAGAGTAACACAATGGTTCTCTTTTAGGTTTCTTTTTCTAGTATTATGGATCTTTAAGGTTTTGTTTAGATCTATGCCTATGATGTTTGAGATTGTCCGTACCATCTGAGTTACTCGTTGATGAGTCGTATGCTCTATTGTCTGAGGCTTTTATATCTCTGTTTTAGTCTTTTAGGCAGTGATGATGAAACAAGATTACCATCAAACTTTGAGAGATTCACAGCTCGTTGATGCATACTTCTTTTTATTATCTGAGCCTTTGTTTTTTAAGTTCATTATCTTAAGGCAATGTGACTAGAGTCACTGGTATGCTTATCTATAGTGTATTAAGCGCTGAACGTTGCCGAGATTGATGTTAGGGTTATTCTGGTACTTGGTCTAGTTTTGATAGTTCCTTGTGCATTCACACGACCCTTACATGCTTTATTTTGTTTGATTTTGTTTATTGGTATTGGTGTTAAAGGCAATGTAATTAGAGTCACTGGTACACTTATATGTAGTGTATTAAGCGCTTAACGTTGCCGATAATTACTTGGTACAAAGGTTATCTAATTGGCTTTAAATTGTATTTTAGCTAATACGATCGATGTGCCTATATTTAACTACCAAATTATTCACTTCTAGAGTTTTTTTTACCAGTAATCAAATGATCGGGATTCGCATTACATTGATGTTATCATTGTTCTGTGTTGTGTCATTTTCGGCTGTGTCGAGTCTGAGAAGAGAACTTTACTTTGACGGAAATGAAATAGCATATATAACAATGGCGATCGTTGTCAGATTGAGCTTAGTTAGAGTCCATTAACAAATAGTGTTGGCTTCTCTTTGCTTTATCATTACTTTTTCGTTACCTTGTCACAGTTTTATGTCTTGGCGATATTATTGAAACTTTACATATGGTTGATGAAGAAAACTAAATACAAATTATTTGAGAACGCAAATTATTAATGCCAATAAATTACTCTCTTTCTTCCTAAAAGATAAAAAAATTACAAAAAAATATTTGTTCCATTTTATGCATTTTTACAAATTTTAGAATTTCAAAATAAATACTGAAATATTATTGGTTAAACTTTATTGAAAACTGTGAATCATAGAAATTAATACGTTTTCTTAATAAGTGTGCATTAATGTGAAGTTAAGTACTATTCTAAAATGATTTTTAGAAAATAAAGGACTTTAATCTGAGAAGCCCCAACAATCAGAAATGTAATCCCAAATGCCCCTTTTAATTTTCTTTTTTGTTTTGATTTAATTTTTTTTTAAAAAGTAGGGAAAAGACATAATTATCCATCCTTTCTCCTCTCTCTTTCCACGACAATTTCCCCCAAATCAAATGAACTAAATCCCTAATTTTCAACTCTTTCTTCTTCTCCTTTCCTTATTCTCCTTTCCTCTTATTCCTCTTTTGAATCCATCTCAAAACAGAGACAATTAGACACCGAAATCATAGAACTTCCAAACCAAATCCCTAACTTCCAACTTTCTTCTTCTCCTTTCCTCTTATTTCTCTTTCGAATCCATCCGAGAACAGAGACAATCGGACTTAAAGACGTCACCGGAATCTTCGTCTTCGTCCGTAATCATCTCTTTCCCCGTCAATCAATCATTTTGGAAAGCTTATTCCCTGACTCTCTGGTGCGAGTCGAACTGTTCTTGTCATAACTCTCTCACCATCGTCGGTGTCGATTCCTACGCCGGCAAATTCGTCAACGATTCTCCTCATTCCTGTTAGTCTCTCTATCTCTCTCGCTTCCTGTTCTGTTGTGAGCTTTCCGTGATGGGTTTTGTTTAGCTCCTGGTGATCTCTCTTGTTTGGGAATTAACTTAGAACTTGGATCGGATTCTTGTTGCTTATATAGATGCGAATTTGCTTTAGGGTTCTTGTTTACTGATTTAAAGTCTCTAATGTAGGCCTTTCCTTGGAGAAAATTTGGCATTCCATTTGATATTACTAGAACTTTCTACTTACAAGCCTATTCAACTTAGGATTGGTTCAATATTAATGTCAGATTGTACAAGTTATTGCTTTGATATTTATACTTATATAAGGAGTTTTAGAATCAGACTTGTGTGTAATGAATCGTAGATGCGTTGATGACTCGTGTTAAAAGTCTCAAGAGTATAATCACTCACGCTGTAATTGTTACATCCAGCTATGCAGGGCTCTTCTATCCATGGAGGAGCTAACAATGTTCTTGGTTCAACACGTATGGACAACTCTTTTGTTGTTTTACCTAGAGTACGAAGACTTCGAAGAAACCGAAGAAGAAGTAATGCTTTCGCGAATGTTGGAATGATGTTTTTTAGGGTTTTGCGAATGTTGGAATGGTATTTTTTAGGCTTTTGTGAATGTTGAAATGTTGTATTAAACTGGTTTTTATTGACTTTAGGTGCTTGGAACAATTTGGTAGGAATGGTACTTATAAATATGACTAAGACTTAAAACTATATTTTCGTACTACTGATATAACTGATATAACTAGTCATTCAAAATGTTTGCCAATCATATATACATATTCTCCAAAACGTGTGAAATGTGTATTGGTCATTAAAAAAATGAATATTTATGTCCCATATTGAACACATGCGCCGTCTTTTGAATTAAAAAAATATTAAAATGCTTCACATAGTTATATCAGTTATATAGTAGTATCATTTTACACACATTTACTTTTCACATATTGTTAGTCATATTTTGGTAAAATTACAATTTTTCTAGTAGTAATGATCCAATTTAACCATTTAAACGTATCTACTATTGTTTCATGTATTCAAATGTGAAAAACTCTCTTTTTGCTTATTTTACATAACATGAGGTATATTCTCATACATTAACCATGTGTATAAGCTATGGTGTTAGATAAATACTTATGTTTTTTCAAATTTCAAAATATTTTGAGTAGTTCCTCACGATCAAGTAGAGAAAGATGTGTCACTAAGTAATACGTACATAAGTCTTATACTAAAGAAACAAAACGTAAAGGGAAAAACACAAATTATTCAACATAGTCATAATCATTCATACCAGTTATACATATTCATAAGTTATACGCAGTAGTAGTAGTTATATCAGACAGAGAGAATTACCATTTGTATCATGATCAACACTAGCTTGAAACTAAGTCTTAGACGCGTTGTAGATGGATCTATCATGATCTTTCTGCCAATTCTTTCGACCAACTCCGAATAAGTCATCTCCTCCGGTGCGGTCCGTATCGGTAAAATGAGAGTTTCATCTTGTCCTAAGATCCATCTTGTGCAACCCCCTTCCGTTAAATAATATCCTCCATGATCAAAACATATGATTGTGCAATTCTTTGTCATTGTACCCTACAAAAGAGTAAGAAATTAACAAATTTCGTAATTATGGTTCTGGTCAGTATTAACAGTTATATCAAGAATATTAGTTATATCAGCTATATCAGTTATACCAAAACCGTAAAATCCTAAAACCCTAAAACCCTAATGTAACCCTAAACACTAAAATTGGAAATACCTTAATATCATACACGTATCCTCTAATTGTCTAACAAAGAACATGCCGTACTTTTATTATACCTTCTAATTGCCTCTGTTTTGTTAACGAAATGAAGAACCAAAGAAGAATGACGACGACGATCGAGAGTGAGAGAAGAAGACTAGCGACGACTTGAGGAAGAATCAAGTGATGAGGAAGCTTCCAAATCTGTCCAATTCGAAACTTCCTCTGTTTTTTGTTAGGTTGTTCTTTGCCACTTAAGGAGAGGAAAGAGAAGAAGAGAATGACGATGAAAATAATTGAACCAACATCGTTCGATTAAGAGAGAAATAAGAGGAAGAGAAGAAGAATCAATTTCGTTTTTTAGCTTCTCTGTTTCTTTCATTTGTAGCAGAGAGAGAGAGAGAGAGAAATAGAGAGAGAGAAATAGAGAGAGATAAGAGAAAAGAGGAAGAGAGTTAGTGTTTGGTTGTTGCCTAATGAATTCAAAATTAAATTAGAAGAAAAGAGAAGAATTGATGGACCATAATTGATGTAGAGCTGCCCCTGCTCTGTTTCATTAATGTATCAAAGAGAAAACGTAGAAGAGGAAGGTTAGGTGGAAGGTTTTGAGTGGTTAAGGTAGTTTTAGGTTGTTGGTAATTTAATTATTTATTTAATTAAATTATATATATAAATTGATATAAGTGAAGGGCAAAGTTGAGGATAACAAATTATTGAGGTTAGTTAGATTACAAGAGGGTAGTTAGATTAAAACTCTAATTTTTGGGGTTTCTCAGATTAAAGTCCGAAAATAAATATCCCTTCTGTTGCAAAATAGTTGTCATTCTAGGTAATTTTACGTATATTAAGAAAACATATTAGAATTTTTATATTAGCCGTAAAAATGAATTTGACTTTTGCTATTCTTCATAAGAGTTGAGGTTAAATCTGGTATTTAAAACTAAACTATGCATTGAAAATATATAACGACAACTAATTTGATACAAAAAAAAAAACGTAGAACGACAATTAATATGAAACGGATGGAGTATAATGTAATTAGAAGTCAAGAAAGAAAATAAAAAAAACAACGTGAAGGTTTGATTACCACTCAAAAAACGAACAGTTGTTTATCTTCCAACAAAGCTTGTTTCAAGAAAAATCTCTCTTTTATTTCCATAGTCATCTTCTTCCTCTGATCAAAGCAGCTATGACGTTTCTTCTACCAAATCTCTCTCCTTTCCTTCTCCAAACAGGAAAAACCCTCAAAGATAACAAACCCATTTCTTTAAACCAAGCTTTACCTTCATCATCTTCTTCAAATGGACAAGAACTCGAAGAAGATACTCTTTCTCTTCAAGTCCAAGCTCCTCCTGTTCGAGGCACGCATGTTAAGACAAGACAACAACATAGTAAAGACGAGTTCTACATCAATCTTGGTTTAGCTGTAAGAACTCTCCGTGAAGATTTGCCTTTACTCTTCTCTAAAGACCTCAATTACAACATTTACAGGTGTTTCTCTCATCTAAGTGAAATATAATGTGTAATCAATGACAGTTTCTTATGATCAGATTGTTTGTTTGTTGTTTGGTTTCAGGGATGATATAACATTGGTTGATCCAATGAACAAATTCAGTGGAATAGAGAATTACAAGTTAATATTTTGGGCACTTAGATTTCATGGCAAGATTCTATTTAAAGATATCTCATTAGAGATTTTCAGAGTTTGGCAACCATCAGAGAATATGATACTCATTAGGTGGAATCTTAAAGGTGTACCTAGAGTTCCATGGGAAGCTAAAGGAGAGTTTCAAGGTACTTCTAGGTATAAACTTGATCGAAATGGTAAAATCTACGAGCATAAGGTTGATAACTTGGCTTTTAACTTCCCTCATCAGCTCAATAAGTCTGCTACTACTTCTGTATTGGATTTGGTTACTGCTTGTCCTGCTAGTCCTAATCCAACTTTCATGTTTGGTAATGCGGATTCGTATTCGTCTTCTTGGATCGAGTTTTATAAAGCGGTGCGAAGAACATTAGACAAGCAAGAAGAGCAAGTCCTTGTGCAAGATCATTTTGTTATATGTTCATAGAGTGATTGATCACATTGTCAGGTGTATATAAAACTGTATTACTGTGGTTGACTTAGGTTTTCAGATATTATAAAGAGTAGGGAAACCAAAAAACACTCTTATGTATCCATGAGCTTTGTACAACTTTGTCTATTGAATGTAAACAGAATTATTGTATAACACTTTGGAGTTTGTGTCTTTAAGATCATAATCTGTAAAATACATGAAGCAGCAGAGTGAAATGAGTTTATTATTAGCCAAATTCTTAGTCCAATGGAAGTATCATGTTCTCTTTAACTTCCTTTGTAATTGAATACTGTATTACCTACTTGGAAGATGAGGAACCTTCCCTGTATAGTTTGTGGTCTCTGCAGAATCAGTCCCAAGCTTTCTACACATCCAAACAACACAAGTAGACATTATAAGTTATAACACAAGACACTCTCAAATCTTCTATTAGTATTCTCATTGCCAGTTTCTTACCCTTGATCTACAATGACCACTGAACGAAGCTCGCAGTTGGTAAAGCTATACAAAGTTAACAAATTTTGATCAGGATAAACAGTTTGGTGCATTTCTTGAAGTTATTGATTAATACAAGGTTGGCGCTTAAGCTCTTACTGTGTAGACAACTCTTTCTTTATGTCATCGTGACAATCTTTTCCGAAAGAGCTTAAGGCGCCGCGCAAGAAGCCGCTATGAGATACAACTGCGATCTCTTTCTCTTTCCTAGTCCATAGCCTTCACAAACCACATGTGTTTTCATGGGAAATTAGTATCATGATGAAAAAATGAAACTCTTACCATTTGATGAACTCTACACCTCTGGCTGCAACTTCTTCCGGGGTCTCTCTTGGACTTGACTTCCACAAAACATCCTCGTCGCTTTCAATCTAAAACCATAGAGAAAAATATAACAATCATCTGTATGTAACTATCAAAGCAAGCAACAATAAAGCCAATAACAAGTTATTACATTTGAGAAATCGATTGCGGGAAACAGAGCTTTGTACTCTGTGACGCTTCTTCGCCGGTCACAAGGATGATCATGCTGCATTCATAGAGTAATCTTTTAATAATGATTGATATTATTAGCTCTCATGTTCTTAATTAAGTTCTATGTACCATAGTTTCTCTGCATAGCTCAAGAGCAAGGAATGGTGGACTCTTTAAGCTCGAAATCGCAGGGTGATCGCTGTTCCCCGCGTTAGCCACCATTAGCGGTGCTGCATCGTCTCCGTTGCTATCTTGGTCACCTCCAAAAGCACCAACAGCCGTCTGCAAAGTTCTACATTTGAAAATAAAAAATATCATAAGCACAAACTTGTAACATTGTTTAAGATGCAAAACTTTGTTTTAAATACTTGAAAAGAATTGTGGTATTATATGAATAAACAACCTAGTATAACATGTAACTGAAATAAGCAAACATTTGAGACTTATAAGAACCATAATAGTGAAAAGTTTTTACCTAAGCAAAGGAGAAACAATGATAAGTTCAATTTTGTTTGGGAGTTGAGTGGCTAAAACATGGTTGCGTAAATTCTTCACCTGCCATAGACACAACAAATGATGACATAATCATTGGTAGAGACCATAAAAGAGATACTACATCGGTATTAAAATATAAGATGTTTTAGCTAAAACGATTCAACCAATTATAAAATAGACTACAAATATTATTGGTCGCACAATATCCGGTGCATAGAAATATGAATGCATCTTATATATTGAAACTTATACTTGTTGCCAACCAAGAGGGGTGAGATGAGCATCAAAATAGTCCTCAGAAGAGTAAGCACTATGGTCTTTTTCTCCAGCCACATTATGTATACCTTGAGCATGTCTTACCTATCATGTTAACAAACAAAACAAAAAGCATCAGAAACTTGGGAGAGGATATGAACCACTCATGTTTTGGACTCGGATCAGTTTTGAACGGACCAGGTGAATGGTTTTGCAACGATGAAGTGGGTAAAGACCTAAACCTTCCTCCATGGCTTCTAAACAAGTATCTTAAAACCAAAAGAACATTAGATCCAATGAGCTAGTTGCAAGACATACGATGCAAAAAAGGTGTGAAATCAGAGTTTTTAATTACCTTGGAAATTGAATTATTAATTTGAGAGAGGAAACAGAGATCCTAAACCGTCGGATTCTCCACTTTTCTAGCTTTGTTTTATTGTGGAAAATTTTAAGTAAGAGACGAATGAAAAGATATATAAATAGGACCCGATATAAACAAAATATCTTTATTTTATTTTGGACATGAACCATAGATTTTTTTTTTTTAAATATAACAGTTAAAATGAGAAAGTAAAAAAAAAAAAAATTCCATTTCTCCCATTGATACAAAAGGTAGATTCTATTGAAAAAATATACTATTTCTAGAACGTTGAGTATTTAATTAATTCACTAATAAGAAGTGTCTTTCACATTCTTTGAACTTTTCGTTAAATTCATTTGAAATTACATTTTTCCATTTGGTTCACACACCCCGACCGATTACTATGCTCTCGATCATTATCGCGGTAAGGTGCGAGATCGATTGGTAACTAATGAGACTCCGATTGGTTAGCAAGTTTAAATCAATGTTTACCTTAGAGAATGAAATGTAGTTGAGTGATACTATATTCTCCACTTTCTATGATATATACTATACTCTAAAATGCTAAATTCTCCACTTTCTATGATATATAAATTTTTCTTTGTTTGTGGAAAATGTAAATGTAGAGACGACTTAGAGATTGACCTCAAAAGAAAGAAAGAAAAGGAGACAAGTGAGGTATTAATATCTTTATTTTATTCTTTGAAAGGTACTATATATTAACAACTTGTATATACATTGCACACAGAAGCCCATAGATTTCTCAATCATTCGTTTCAGCATATTCTTATGCTAAAGCTAAACCACTCTTACTTATACCAAAAGACTCAAAATGTCAGAGCAATGTTTTATGGCTGGTTATATAACACAAACTGAATTAAAAGTTTAAAACAAAATCAAATATTGTGAAGATTCTACAAATGATGAGAAGAGTCATATAATATATTGCCCATTTCGGTCAATCACCTTGGGATTACTACACCTTGGATCCTAATCGCGGTATGGTGTGAGATCGATTTTGAACTGCTGCTTCCCTTTTGTGACCCTCTGCAAAGTTTAAGAATCAAGATCTTGCAATTGCTAATGGTGTATAAGAAGACAGATTCTTGAAACAACAATGGAAACCAATGATAATAATCCGTGGATTGAAAAAGGCTTACAGCAATCGCGATGAGCTCTTCGAGAAGTTCTTCTAGATGACGCAAAGGCTTTAACAAAGAAAAAACACAAGAATATTCATAACATTTCCAGAACGAGAACAATTTATACATGTTGTTGAACTGAGAACGAATCCATGCCATTAGTAAGAACATAAAACTCACCCATTGAGTTGGACCATCAACTGGAGCACTTAGAGGATCATCATGAACCTGATCATGATCAAATACAAACAAAGATGAGTATATGACCAATAATCCAATGAACTTTATGAAATGTCTAAAAGAAGTGGTATCAAACAAGTTATCCTACCTCCATGAAAATTCCATCGACGCCAACTGCTACAGCTGTTCTTGCAATGCAGGGTATTAACTCGCGAAGACCTCCACTAGCAACACCACCACCGTCCAGCTACAAAAAAAATGTACTGTTTGCGTTTGAAATATATAGAGATCATTGTCTTCTAAATAAAATAGTTGTTTTCAAAAGGACCATACCTTTTTGCCTGCAGGTTGTTGTAGTGCATGGGTTATATCAGCAACCTATCACCAATAATTTAAACAGGTATGTTAAATCATAGATTGACAAAAAGCATACACAATGTGAAAGAAAAGATGAAGCAAGATTTTACATACAACAGGACAATTAGCTTCCCTCATCCATTCAAAGTTTCGTGGATCTACTATCAAATCATCTGATAATCAAAACCAAGCAGAGTATTAGTCAGACAATTGCATAGACAGACCAAATAGTTGTTTTCAGCACCCTCTGATGTATACTTCAGTAATCCATTTTTAACAAGTCCCAAAATATTTGCATGAGATGATAACTTACTGTATCCAAACATGGTTCCTCTTTCACAAACCATCACATTTGGATTCCCAGCCAGTCTGATCTTCTCGGCAGAATTTTCCATGACCTTAGAGTTCATTACATACACAGTCAACAAAAATATTCGAGCAAAAGTTTTAAACCAGCTCGAAACACATAAGAAGAAAAAACTCACAGAAGGAGCACAAAATTGTCCTTTTTTAATATTGATAATTTTTCCGGTTTGGGCTGCCGCAACCAGAAGATCCGTCTGGAATTATAATCAATAGCTCAAATCATGAACCAGGTGATAGAAATAAATACAAACAGGAGCTTTGAAGAATATACAGTTTAGAGTCTTGCCTGGCGACATAAGAACGCTGGTATCTGAATTATATCTGCAACCTTACCAACTTCTTCACACTAGAAAAATAAATAAATAAACCATTAGAAAGTACCAAAGACTTGCTAAAAACTCAATTCTCTGAGGTGAACACATTCCTTTATACCTGGCTCGATTCATGAACATCAGTTACTATTGGTAAGTCATATGCTACTTTCACCTTCTCAAGAATCTACATTGGAGAACCATAAATGTGACCATCAGTACAGAAACACTACGAAACTAAAAGCATCTTATTGTTCAAGTAAATGGTAGCAATTATATCCAAAGATCCTAGAAAAACTTAGAAATATATACAAGATTCCTTTAATGTCGAAACTATGTGAAGGATTTCAAATGCACAGTCCTAATCATCTGTATTTGGACATCACAAGCAATCAACTGTATTTGGAAAGATACCTTAAGACCCTCAGCCATGCCAGGACCTCGAAATGACTTTGAAGAAGTTCGATTCGCTTTATCAAAACTTGACTTGAAAACCAGAGGCAACCCAAGTCTACACCATTCACACACACACACACACAATAAACTTGCATAAAGAACTTAAGATTACAAACAACATTGTTCAAGATTTGAAGAAATCCATCTCTCAAGAGAATTAAATTCTCCACTATAACCAATTTGCATATGTAGTATATAATCACAACGATCTCTCATGCAAAATCAGTAGCTAATAATGCAAAAAACACACACAAAAAGCTTCATTAGTAATATAACAAGAACAAGGAATCATACTTTGTGGAAATGTGTTTGATGTGCTTAGCCATACGAAGAATATGTTCCTCAGATTCAATCACATTTGGACCAGCCAACAAGAAGAATGGTTCAGCATCCTATAACACACACATACATACTCAAAATCAAACTCAGTTTCACCATAAGAATCGATCATTCAAAATTCCGAAACCAAGTGTGAAAGATTCAAAACCTTAAGGTGATTGTACAGTGGTGATGTTGCCGCCATTTCTCGAGAAAATCCGAAACACAAAACCCAGAAATCGCGAAAATCGATTGATTTCTCCACACGGATCTGCAACGAAAGCTAAACTTGATCTCGAAGTTGCAGTGTGAGTGAAGACAAGTGAGATCTAAAGAAAGGTAGTGTTTGGATACAGGGATAACTTAATCCCTATCCAGGATAAGAATTAAAAGTACTAATTTCTCTTACAGATCCCTCAATTTGCTACAAATTCACTTTCTCCCCCATCAAAATTTAAAACTACGCAATTTTTTCCAATTTCAACTGAACAAAATTTAATTTATGGCACAAAATCACAAACACATGACATTAGTTTCTTATGTTTAAAATGCTTTTGGTGACATGAGTGATTTAGGAGGTGACATAGATCTAAGCTCAGGAGCAGAGCTTGGGAACATTACATTTAGCTTATGCATCAATATATCACTACCAGAAGGGATTTCGTTGAGAAGAAACTGTTGCACGATCGGTTTCTTGAACCATTCCATAACCAAATCGCCCGGTGCTCGCAACACGACTTTGCTTACCTCGAATGGTGATTCAACCGAGCTAAGCATTTGAGCGATTACAATCTTCAGTGTTGGTCCAGTGACTAGCTTTATACGTCTAGGGACTACACCGTAGTAAAGCATTCGTTTTCTGAACCTGTGGAGAGTGTGAACCACTGCTATGAGTGCTGCACCAACTGATAAGTTTCTCACGTCAAGTGACCAAGCAATGTGTTGGTCAAAGACGATGGCTTTTGGGAAGAGTTTGTTCTCGTATGCTACTTTCCAGACACATCGAGCTCGGTTTATCTGACCCATTAAGACGAGGTAGTTGAGAAGGACGTTAACAAAGTATCTAGCAGCTCCTTCTTCGAGTTCGTAATCAATCCCTTGGTAAAACTCTCTGACAAATGTTAGAACTGGTTGTTTCCTCTGTTCTGGACCTGTGAAGAGACCACACATAAAAGCGTGAGCTTTGTGTTTGGTAGTGCTGAGGATTGACATCAACTGTCTCTCTTTATCTTCGTCTTGGCAACGAACAAGATGGGCGAGAATCGAAGTGTAAAGCACCAAGTCAACTTTTCCTGCAGAATGCACGAGTGTCTCGAGTAAAGGCCTAGCTGAATCGTATAGGCCGTTTTTCATGCATGATTCGAATAACTGTCTGATGATGAAATTGTTTGTTTTGATCCCTGAAGAACCCATGAACCTAAGCCACTTCAAAGCAAGATCCACAGAAGCATCTTTGATATATATCATCAGAACATCGCTAGCGCAGACATCTACCGAATAACCCATTGCCTTCATCTCGAGTAGTATCTTCCCAGCAACATCAACGAGTCTTTTGTTAGCTAGAAGTGTAAGAAGTGATATATAACTGCTCAGTCCAGGCCTTAACCCAGCATTAGTCATGGAATTATAGATCTTCATTGCAGAATCTACTTGCCCCGATCCAGCGTGCATCTCTAATAGACACGAATACGTGGATGGTGTCGGTAAAAATCCAGCTTTCTCCATGTCTTTGAAAACCGACATTGCTACCTCAAGCTTTCCTGATTTTGCATGAGATTCAATGATCATCGTGTATAATCCAAAGTTAGGCCTGAAACCTGACTTCTTCATTTCATCCCAAAGCCTAAGAGCAGTATCCAGTTTCCCGGCTTTAGCGTATGAATCAATCAAGGAAACAAACATAGTTGCTGATGGCCTATGCCCAAATCCCTGCATCTCCGTGTAAATCTTCATCGATGTATCCAACCGACCAGCTTTTCCCATTGAATCAACAAGTGACGAAAACACAGTAAAACTCGGTCGGAGTTTCCTTTCTTTCATCTGTTGAAAAAGCTTGAAAGCCGCATCAAGACGCCCCGATTTAGCCAAACTAGGAATTATCAGCTCATAAGTAGACCCATCCAACAAAGAATCAGTTTTCTCCATACTCTCATAAATCTCAAACGCCTTATACGGTAAACCCTTATTCAGAAACAACATCATCAGATTATTATACGTCTCTGTACCAATCTTACATCCCGAATCTTGCGCCTTCTTAAAACAACAAAACGCAACCTCCAACTTCTCAGCTTTAGCCAAATACTGAATCACTTGATTATAAGCGTTAAACTTCAAATCCCCATAACTACTCGAATCTTGAACCATCTCCTCAAACAAAGTCTGAATCCCAACAAACTCTCTCCCTTGATTCAACCCATCAAACAACACAACATAACATTCATCACAAGGCAAATACCAAGACTGCTTCTTAGACCACCTAAACAAACTTAACGCAGCATCAACATCTTTAACAATCTTCAAAGACTGAGTTATATGAACCATATTAGGCACAAACTGTAACTTATCCAATTGATTCTCTAACTCTGGTCCCCATTTCCATCTCTGAACAACCTCAACAATCTTAGAAACAGCAGAAGCATTCATGAATGGTTTCTTTAACCCACCAACCATTACATGATCATCAAGACCTGGCTCTACTGATCTTATACCTTTACCACTATGTATAACACTACCTGACTCATCTAAATACTCTACTTCCTCAGTCCAACCACTAGATTCATTACTACAAAACTTCCTGATACTACTTGGACTTTGTGAATCGATTCCAACGAAATTAGAACGATTCGGACTAAACCCATTTCCGAAATAGCGAGATAATCGAGTGTTGTTGAAGAAGAACCCACCGGGTAAATTAGGGTTTAATGGAGTCGTGGAAATGGTACTTCTCCTAGTAAGAGTGAAAATGACATATCTGGGAATTGCTTTCGAGGTTCTTCCACGGATCATTGAAGATGAAGAGGGGTTTATTGGGTCATGTAATGCGAATTGAAATTTGAGGAATTGAATCCTAACCTGATCTTCAGAGATTGCGAGTTTCTCTGTCTCCTCTTTGGCTAAAACCCTAAAAACTGAGACTTTAGAAACAGAGGTTTTCCCAAAATAAATGAATATTAGCAAGTACTAGCATTTAACAAAATGGATTACTATATTTAAAAAAAAAAATAACTATCATCTAGCAATTTTTTTATAACCAAAACAAATTCATGTTTTTCACTTAAAATTTTAGTTTTTAAAAATATAACAAACAAAAAAAATTGGGCAGAAATATAATTTAGTCTTTTTAATTAATGTTAAACTAAAGTATTTTGATGATAGCTACTAAATTTATGAATCTCTAAATATTATATTTGGTTTTGTAAATTCTTTTTTTATTTGTGTATATCAAAGAACCCATAATTGGATTATTTCAGAAAGCAAAATAGTGAATAAATCAATGGTTTTGTAATTATATGGTTTTCTAAGCCTTTTGGTCTATACTCAATAGAGAAGAGAATCTAAGGAGAATGTGTGAAGCTTATGCAAATGGAAGTAGTCAAGAAAAAGATAAATCTAAAGAGCTTTGTTTGAGTACAAAGCAAGCATATATGCCAATTGTCATACATCTCTGTATATTCTTGTACAAACTCGATAGTTTATGTTAAAAATAGCTAAATGTGATAACAATTTACACATTTTAGATAGTAAAGTGACTGTTTTAGGAAAACAAAAGTGAGCGGCTAAAGTGCCCATCTTTATGAGAAACCAGAAGAGAACCTTATATCCTTCCACAGGTTGCCTTGCATGATTCTTAGTTTTTGGTGTTTTGTTTTCTACACATGCATATGACATACACAAGAGAGACATATATATAGAAAGAGAGAGACAAGATAGATAGATATTCAAGCTATCTTGGTCTTGTTTCTTTGTCTTCTTCCTCTTCAAAGTGTAGCTCATTGGTGTTTATCTTAAGAACCATGAAATCAAATAGAGCCTTCACAACCATTTGTCTTCTACTTTGTCTCTTTCTCTCAACCAACTTCTTCACTCATTGTGGTAAGCCTCTCTCTAAATCTCTTTACCTATCCATTTCTATGTATCTATAAAGGTTATTTCATTTTGATTTTCTTATATAGTTGTAGATGCAAGAAAACATGTGGGATTTGAGAGAGATTCGAATCAAAAGCCAAAGAAGTTGATGATCATCAAAGCATTAAAACACACATCATTGTTAGAGAAAATGATGACACAACTCAATCTTGCTCAGCCTTTGGATTATTCTTCATCTTCCAACACTCAACCTTATGGTGTTAGCACAACTCTCACTTTACCTCCTGATGTTTCACTTCCACCACTTTCAGTCCCCGAAGATGCCCCTCCTTTTTGCGTTACTCCCCCAAATACCCCTCTCGATTCACCTCCTTCTGGACTTAGCCCACCTCCCGGCCCAATCACTATACCTAACCCACCCGATTCCACCTCTAACCCGAACTCGAACCCAAACCCACCCGAATCATCGTCTAACCCGAACCCACCGGATACTTCCTCTAACCCAAACCCACCCGTAACAGTCCCTAACCCACCCGAGTCATCATCTAACCCAAACCCACCCGTTACCGTCCCTAACCCACCCGAGTCATCATCTAACCCAAACCCACCTGTTACCGTCCCTAACCCACCCGAGTCATCATCTAACCCAAACCCACCTGTTACCGTCCCTAACCCACCCGAATCATCATCCAACCCGAACACACCGGTTACCGTTCCATATACACCTGAATCCTCCAGCCCAAACCCACCGGAAACGGTTCCTACACCAGGCCCATCAGGGCCCATATCAGGTCCACCTTATTACGAGCCGGGCCCATCAACTCCGACCTACACTCCTACTCCATCCGGCGATATTCCAACCCCGACCGGATCAATACCAAGTCCATTTTTACCTCCGATCGTCTATCCGCCACCAATGGTGCCACCGCCATCTAGCGTGACCCCGACCTCGGCTTACTGGTGTGTAGCTAAGCCCACAGTACCTGACCCAATTATTCAAGAAGCTATGAACTTTGCATGTGGGTCAGGAGCTGATTGCCATTCCATCCAGCCTAATGGGCCTTGCTTTAAGCCCAATACATTGTGGGCACATGCTTCGTTCGCTTTCAATAGCTATTGGCAACGAACCAAAGGTGCCGGTGGCTCGTGCACGTTCGGTGGAACCGGCATGCTCGTTACCATCGACCCAAGTAAGGATTTACACTAATTATATAATGTTATGTTATGAAATTTCCGTAATAAAATAATGATATTCATTCAACTTTGATTCTTATTTTATTAACAACAGGCTTTAATGGGTGCCATTTTGATTTCTTCTGATGCATGAAGACGAAGACGTTTCTCACTTTTTTTCTTTGTCACCTTTCATTAGATACGAATAATATCAAATAAATTTTGATATAATACGTTAGGTGGGTCTCTCATACACTTGTAAGTTGTAACCTATCAAAACTTTTATAAATACTAATTTGCTTGGGAATGACACAATTGTAGATCTTATGCTAAATTCGTATAATTGCTTTATGCTAATGGAATTAGGTCTTCTAGACTTAAGAGTACGTTGCATCTAATCTACTAACTACTATCACTAATAATTCCCTTTATATGGTTAGCAAAAAAATAAAATAATTCCCTTTATTTATAGACACATTTCCTTTTCCCCTACAATGAATGATATTGCAACTTTGAAATAAAGTAATACTACTATAGTCTAGTCTAGTCGTATTCTCATTACGACATCTTTTTCTTTTTAAAAACTCTACTCTGGTAGTGTGTCATTGTGTCAGATACGTTGAACTATCACACTGCTACTTGTGTGTTTTGATTCTTTTTCTAACGTTCACTAGTTTTGTTGTTTATATATTCACTAATCACTACATAGATTAGCAAATACAAAACAGGTTTTCGCAAGATGTGATTTAAATATGAAAAAATTGTCAGATATGTCACAAGATGAAAGTATAATTACACAAATATCATAGGCTGAAACTGAAATTGCAACTTATGTCACTTACACAGAAATATGACGAAAATGGCCTTGGCATTTACATACAGAGAAAGAACTGATTTGACAAAAGCTCCTCTGACATTACGTGCAATATTAAATTTCATTACACAAATGAAATTAAATCTCTTAAATTTATTTCATCTGTCAGATATAATGCGACCAAACCCCAAGGAAATGTAGAGATCTTTTAACATTTGCAATTCAGTTTCCTCACATAACTACTCCGTTTCTCTCTCTTGCTAAACCTAAAAACCTTCATGAAAGACCCTCCTCCGCCGCAGAAGTGGCCGACCCAACCGACTGAACTATTAATGTTGATGGGAACGGACGCTCCTCCTCCGACCCAACCGACTGTAACACAAAGAGCGGAGACACATGAATCGTCTCCTCCGACCCAACCCCGGGATCCATCAATTTGGATGGATATTGGATCGGCTCATTGTGCAGCGAGTCCAGAATCGTCCGCGAGACCCAACCGCGAGACAAGACTCGTCCTTCCGCTTCAACACAACCGTCGCATGAAGGAATTTTACCGGCTCGACTTTTCCCGTCACAACAATACCCAAAAGGGTTGCATGTAAATGTCTATTCAAAGCCGCAATTGACTTCAGTCATTGCCGACGCTTTGGCGGAAACGGTCGTATGTGGAGCCAATTCATACCGTCGACATAATGGAGGCTGGGCTATCAGATTCTATAAGTGTTTATAACTTTTTGTACGTATTACTTTTACACAAAATACTTGTGTACGCGGTTTTTTGTCTTCTCAAAATACTTGTGTACACGGTTATTTATGTACACAAAATGGTTATGACGATGTACAGGAGACTGATGTTGTACAGGAGCCGATGTTGTACAAGAGAACGATGCTCTACAGCAGACTGGGGTTGTACAGGAGACTCAGGGTGTACATCAATCAGAGACTGTACAAATATATCTATACTTTAACTTTATTACCACAGTTCTTCTTTCACCACTGTCGTGTACAAGAGTAGACATTTTTTTCCTTCTTAGAACTAACTCAAATTTTCAGAAATCGTTTTGGGAAATTATGTTTCAGAGTCCTTCTCTCTTCACTACAGGAATCAACTTTAACCTCCATTAAAATAATAGTCATTATAACCTGCTTGTTATACGTATTTTGTATTTAACTTTTTAAACATCAGCCATTAATGAACACCACTTTTAGTAGATATACATCATGTCACCCCATTAATACGTCTCTCTCTCTCATAAGGTACAACAACCTACAACTTAAACATCAGTCAGTAATAGTACACATCTCTCCTTCTTTCGTCAAACCTCATACACCATTACGGGAAGGGCAAAATCGGAATATGAGTGTGTAAATGACATTTCATGCAAATATAAAACTCATGTGACATTTTGGATAATTAAAACTCATAATGTGACAGTACGTGTAATTTTCTCTTTAAATATTCTACGTCGAAATAATGTAACCTGATCTACCTAATTCACTAAAAGATATTGTACATTGCAAATTAAAATGATTAACCCGCATGTGTTAGCATGAGATGGTTTGGTTTCGACTATAACCAATGCCATAATTCGTACCACCTACATGTTTTCTGTTAAATAAATTACTCTAAATAGAACAATTTATAAATAAATAAAAACACTATAGCTTGTTTAAATTTGTGCTTGACTGAAAATCTTAAACTAACTTTTTTTTTAATACAAGCTTTAAAATGCTGTATTTTTTAAAATGTTTTGATTTTATCGCGTGCAACCATATATATCACTGAAAAATTTAGGTCTAAATGCTTATCAATGCTAATTTTGCGAAAATTTTGTTTAAAATTTTGACCACCAAAAGTGTTTCGGCGAAAGCGGATATATATATATATCCTTTACTACTAAATCACAAGTCACTTGTGCAATGAGAGAGTGACAAGTGGAAAATCATTCAAAATTATAAATTAAACATAGAAAAAAAGTTAACACAACGGTTTTTTTTTAAAAAGAAAATCTAGAAAGAAACCCAAATTTTCTCATCCATAACTACCATTTTTGAAAATGAAAAAAAACTATTCATATCTTTTACAATTAAAAAAATCATCAGTTTTCTATCATCACTAAAAGCATTAATAAGACCACAATATTTGTATCAATAAACACAATATTTGTATCAATCAGTCCTGAGAAGTTTTTTGGGTTGTATTGATTTTCCGAATAATGCTTTTTCCACTCCTTATAATATGGTATTTTACCAAGTATAAAATTAGATTCACCCTTGAGTTGGAAAAGAAAGATTCAATCACTGAATCGTATACGTTAACTTTTAACAGTTTTTTAGTTAAAAAAACATTCAAGTGATTCCTAACCCGTACGTAGTACGGGTCAAATACTAGTATATATATATTTTTTGATGTTAAATCTATTGAAAGAAATTAGAATGACTACTTCATTTTTTTAATGTTCATCAAGCTTTCATTTTTTGTGCTTTATAATATCATTATAAACAATATTGTATTTTTTAACGTGTGGATTGATTTATTAATTTATTGCAAATTATGAGAACCGTCACAAAAACGATTCTACCACGAACAATTCACTCCGACCCATATAGATCCACGAAAAACGAAACTTTTTGCTCCATGTTCGTGATGGATACCTTCTCCCTTTACTGCGTGAAATCATGGCGAACGATTCTAATTGCGTTACGCTGGAAACTTCCTATAAATTTGCCTCCATTAATCTAAAAATTTATTAATAAACCATAATATATGGGGATCGAATCCCTGACCTTCGGGTGTAGAAGTCTAATTAAACATTTGGTCAACCATTAGACCAATGGGGTTCCACTTATAAACAATATTATAAAAAATAGAATTTGTGAAGAAAAAAAGTGGTTAAATTAAATTGACAAACAAAGAAAAAAGTAAAAACAAAACGAATCTAAACCAAAAATAAAATAAAATAATTTTAGAAAATAGAAAAAAAAAAAAAAAAAAGTGAAGAACTTCCCAATCTAATTTTACACTATATATATAAAGAAACTCTCTAAACTTCATCATCTCTCTCACAACTCTCCAACGACTCCAAAAACTCAATACACTTTCACTCCTCTTAAACCCTAATCACCTCCGCCTCCATGCCTCAGCTCTCAACACCGGAATTCGAAGATGGGTTTCCAGCAAAAACCCTCTTCTCTCAAGGCTACTCATACACATACGACGACGTCATCTTCCTTCCTCACTACATCGATTTCTCCACAGATTCCGTCTCTTTAACCACGCGCTTTAGCCGGCGCGTGAATCTTTCAATACCTTGTGTTTCTTCTCCGATGGATACTGTATCTGAATCTCACATGGCTGCTTCAATGGCTTCTCTTGGTGGAATTGGAATCGTTCACTATAATTGTGATATTGCTTCTCAAGCTTCGATTATTCGTCAAGCTAAGTCTCTTAAACATCCCATTGCTTCGTATTCCGGTGTGAAGCTACCGGAGTATGAGATTAGTTCGGTTGATGCTTTTGGTGATTCTTCCTTCGTTTTCGTTACGCAATCAGGTGAAGAATCTATTCTATGGATTCTGTTTTTGTGTGCTTTGATTTGATTTTGATCACTCTTCTATGGATTCTGTTTTTGTGTGCTTTGATTTGATTTTGATTACTCTTCTATGGATTCTGTTATGAATTCTGTTTTGGATTCTGTTATGGATTCTGTTATGGATTCTGTTATGGATTCTGTTTTAGTGTGCTTTAATTTCTGTTATGGATTCTGTTTTAGTGTGCTTTGATTTCTGTTATGGATTCTGTTTTAGTGTGGTTTGATTGGATTTTGAGTGTGTTTTGTTGATTGGTTTTGGTTCAGGAACAATGACGAATCCGGAATTGTTAGGTTACGTTACGAAATCGCAATGGAAGAAGATGAATTTAGAGCAGAGAGAGATGAAGATATATGATTACATGAAGAGTTGTGATGGTAGTGAGTATACTGTACCATGGGACATTGATTTTGATAAGCTTGAAGCTGTTTTAGAAGATAAGCAAAAGGGTTTTGTGGTACTTGAAAGAGATGGTGAGAGTGTTAACGTTGTGACGAAAGATGATATAGAGAGGGTTAAGGGTTATCCTAAGTTAGGACCAGGGACTGTTGGGGAAGACGGTGAGTGGATGGTTGGTGCGGCGATTGGGACGAGGGAATCGGATAAGGAGAGGTTGGAGCATTTGGTTAGTGCTGGTGTTAATGCTGTGGTGTTGGATAGTTCGCAAGGGAACTCTGTTTATCAGATTGAGATGGTTAAGTATGTGAAGAGGACTTATCCTGAGTTGGATGTTGTTGGTGGTAATGTTGTGACGATGTATCAAGCGCAGAATTTGATTCAAGCTGGTGTTGATGGGTTGAGAGTTGGTATGGGTTCTGGTTCGATATGTACTACGCAAGAGGTTTGCGCCGTTGGTCGTGGACAGGTAAATGAAAAAGCTTGTTTGATTTTTCTGAAAGGTGTAAGCTTTGTGAATTATTTAACTTAACAGATTGGTTTTGTTGTGTGATTTGGAACTCTTAGGCTACTGCTGTGTACAAGGTTTGTTCACTCGCTGCTCAGCACGGGATTCCGGTTATAGCGGATGGTGGGATTTCAAATTCAGGTCATATTGTAAAAGCTCTAGTCCTTGGAGCATCAACTGTTATGATGGGAAGTTTCTTAGCTGGAAGTACTGAAGCTCCCGGGGCTTACGAGTATAAGGTATTATCACGCCTTCTTCGGTTTTCGGTACATGAAAATATGTTTGTTTTGATCGGTTGTGGTAATGATAGGACGGTAAGAGGATCAAGAAGTACCGTGGAATGGGATCGTTAGAAGCAATGACTAAAGGAAGTGATCAGAGATACTTAGGAGACAAAACGAAACTCAAGATTGCTCAAGGTGTGGTTGGAGCAGTCGCGGATAAAGGCTCGGTGTTGAAGTTGATACCTTACACAATGCACGCGGTGAAGCAAGGTTTCCAAGACCTCGGTGCTTCTTCCTTGGAATCTGCTCATGATCTATTGAGATCTAACATCCTTAGGCTCGAGGTGAATGAAACTCTGATTGTTTCAGTGTCCTAAGTCCTAACTCTGTGATTTCATTGAGCTCTTAATGTTCATGCTGTTTGTTTTGATGTTGTGACAGGCTCGAACCGGTGCAGCACAGGTCGAAGGAGGAGTTCACGGGCTGGTTTCTTACGAAAAGAAATCGTTTTAAATTTTGCAGTTTGTGTTTTTCATATGTTATTGTTCATGTTAACTGTTTAAATCCATTTTAGCTTTAATTTCATAAAATATTTTTTTCTACATTTCTCAATTCTGCATATTTATCCAAAGTTAGAAGATGATTTTGGCTCGAGTCTGAAATTGAACGAACAGAGAAAAACATTATAGTTCTTAACAAATTTCCACATATTTATTACAAAATTTATGAAGCGAAAAACGAAAGTCTAATAATTTCACACTGAGTTTACCTGCCAGGTCAAGTTAAAGACTCTTCTTGTTGTAAGGTCACAGGCTCGTAGATCACAGATTTAACAACACTCATCAAATCTAGTTTAGTGAATCCATCGTCCTTCGCGTAAAACAAGTTCAACACTTTGCTCATTTTTAAGAAGGCTTCTTTGCATTCCCTTGGAACCACACTTCCTTTCTCCTCCAAAACTAGCTTTAACAATTCTTCCCTCTTTCTCTCCGCTAAAACCTTTATCGATTCTATGATCTCGTCCTTGCTGCGATTGTTTTGCTCATGTATCATGTGCAATGAAACCGTGTTTAGCTTCCCTTCCGCATTTTCTCTCTGCCAAACAACATGGATTTATACATCTTCTTTGCCATCTTTCAACAGTGAGATTAGTTATAATTTTAAGATGAGTCTTTACCTTAAAGCCTTGTATGTCGTTTAGAAGACGACCCATAGTGCTTACGAGCTTGTAGAGCTGATTATATTCAGGGCTTTCGATAGTTTTCTCTGGAAGTGGTGGTCCTATCAGATAGGTAGCTGGGAGGATAATTGGTCCTAATGCAAATGAAATGTGTGCATTTTCCATGTAATCCTCCAAGCTTGGTGTTGATTTGTCACTCGTCCACTCGGCTTCTCTCAACATAGACTTGAGCAAATCCAACCACTGCATAAAGATATGACACCAAATGGTCAGATGAGTTGTTAGGAAATGATAACAGAGAATATAATTGAGTCGGATGATTGACATATACAATTTTCACAATGTCGTGTGTCACGGTGCGTTGCTGATAGGTGATTGCTTTCTCTCCCGTTTCAAGAATTGTGTCCCTTAGAGCTGTGAATATGATCTCAACTTGTTCCGAGCAGTACTCAGGAACACTGTTCAAATCCCACCTGCAATGTGTAAGTGAAGAACAATTATGCTTTTACAAGGGGAACAAGAAGAGAAAGACCTTTGAGGAAAGAGCTGAATCAATATTACTTTTCGAACAAGTGTATGAGGTTTTCCATTTCTTCTTTGGAACCTCCAACATCAAAGAAGTCGTCTACGACTGTTGTAAGTACTCCACCTTTGGCCCACGATATACGAGCATCAGATAGTTCTGGAGAAAAAAGAGTTGCAGCCCCAGAGAAGTAACAATAAGCCAGCTTCTGTCTGGCAAATTTCAGTTCCTGCAATCTTTTCTCCACAATCCACCTGCAAGTTGGTGAGCAGAATTATAAGCTGATGCGTGAAGACATAACAAAAAAACTGACACCTGAGGTCATAACGAGAAATTCGTTCAAGTGTGTGGTTATATTAGTAAAACTTATTAGCTATACGAGAAGGCTGAATAACGTGAAAAGTGTACCTATCCAGACGTTCCATTTCTTCGCGGTGTATGGACTGACAGAAATTGAAGTCATTCACAGCTAACTTCAGGATATCAGAGCTGCAAATATTAGGCAAACTAGCACATGGAAGAAAACGACCGAATGTCTTGGTTAGATTCTTGTTTGATGGAATATGAGTGTGCCAAAACATATGGCCTACAAATAACACAAGCTACAAAGGAATGAAACATCAGATTTTACCAATAAGAGGTTTTCATAACCTTGGTGTTTTCCAGACAGGAACCACTGAGTAGTTTTCTCCTGTGATCTAATCTTTCCAGGCTCGCGTAGGAGGGAAAAGCAAGAGCATTCTCAACCTGAAAAGGATAAGGCTCTCAAATATTGATTACCCTATAGGGCATTCACAGGATCATAGTTAAGCAAAAGAGATTTACCTCTTTCTTGAGGTATTTATCTTGAACGGAAGTGATCGGCCAGTCGGACAATTCCATCTCTAGATATTGTTTACTCCATGAACACTGCCTTTTCAATGCTAATTCATGTGGATAGCTTTGGGCAGCCTTAAATAATTCTAACACTGAAACTGTATCCTTTAGATATCCTTCCAAAGTATCGGAGAAACCAGATGCTTCTGCAAATGGTTTTAACGGATCTGCAATAACCACAGCATATCAGCTCTAACACGTACATGCAGTTGACTCAAATCTAAGATTACTTATTCTGAAAGAAAGAGGTAACTTCACCGTAAGACACATCATAGCCATGAGCAAGCAATAATCGGAAAGCCAAAGCACAAGTGGCCACGTCCAAACCTATCTCTTCATCCCCACGCGACCAGCATCTATTTAGTAGTCAGTGATGGTTTCCAAGAATCATGAATATATCTTGCGTTTTAAACTCGGAAAACCATCATAACAAAATTTAATAGTGGTGAAGGCGTTTACCTATAAGTTTCATCCAATACGCTTCTGATTTCGTTCTTGAAATCCCTATCGATTCCCAAGCTTTCAAGAGTGTCAATTACACTAAGGCGTGCATATTGATCAAAGGGATAAACTGTGGGAACTGAAAAAGATAAGCAAACATTTTAGCAGTGAAACTCTTAAGTCTTAAGATACAATGGAAATGACAGTCATTATGATAAATAGACCTGCAGCCTCGAATTTCTGAAGGAGAGAAGAGAGATAGCGGAGACATCCATCATTTCCAAACTGAGTAAGTGCAGCTGCTGTTGTAGCTGGAGAATCAAACAGTGAGCCATTTTTCCTTTGGTATTTGACGACCGAATCCCAATCTTTTAGCTGTCTTGTTCCTTCTAAAACATAGGCCAGATATGCTTCTCTTCCCTTTGAGAAGCTTTCACTGTTACAAATGAAAAATGAATGACTTCGGTAAGAGACAAGCTTGCGTTTTCGTCTGATTATGCTAATATAAGAGAATGAGAATACCTTCTAAGATCCAAATCTCTTTTCCGTATCATCGCATCCACCACTTCCGAGCGCAATGGAACCATCAGATTCAAATCTCTAGCATACTCAATCATCCCAGGAAATATAATATCAAATCCTACTGGTTTCTGTATAGTTTCATCAATGACTGATGCAGAATTCATCTCAATAAACTGAAGACCTGAAATTTTCGTTATTAACACACATCATTCCATGAATTTTCCAAAACTCAAATCACTACAAAAGAGAAAGAAAAAACAAAAACTGACCCTTGCTTATTTGTCTTTCACCAGTTCCCCACTTCTTCAACGCGAGAACACACGCCAATGTAGAAGATAACACATCCTTCTTAAGAAATTGATAGCTATGATTATCAAATCCCCAAGATCCATCCTCATGTTGATTTTCCAATAACCAATTCACACATTGCGGAAAAAGCGGACCGTCTTGCGAACTCGGTGAAGGAACCATAGCTACCCAACTAGTATCATAAGCAGAAACAGAAAGCTCTACTTTATCTAACATCTTCCTAATCTTTTCCTTAGTCTGCTCAAAGCTCTGCATAATTCAAGAACATCAACCATAATTATTATCTTAATTCAAGATTATTGTAGAATCAAAGCAAATATAAGATTGTAGTTTACCACATTGTTAGCTCTTGTATGTTCTACTACTTCCATTCTCTTCTCCAAAGTCGCTGCACAACGAGTCAACATCCAAATAATATGAGTAACAATCTCAGGTACTACTGTAATCATCCAAATCCATCACTAAGGAAGCTTAATAACCGAAGAAATCAAACAAACTCCATTGCAGAACAATTCGCACCAAAATGATGCTAGTTTATCTCTATTTAGCTTCGAGAAATCGCTTCGTGAACAAACACACAGAAAATCGACGAACAAGCGAAGAAATCAAAATAACGCCGGAAAGTGAGAGAGTGACACTAACCTGAAATCGGAGACGAACAACCGGAAGATCCGAGGTTGGTAGACATGGAGAAAGCTTAACCAGCTGAAACGACGTCGTAGCAACCTGGTTTCCAGACGGTGGCGATGTCATCATCATCATCATCAACAACAGTGAGAGTCAGTGACAAAGACAATTCTCGATTTTGAAATACAAAAACAATAATCTAAATTTAAATAAATGAGAGCGAGAGAGAGAGGAATATACTTCCGAAGAATTAGCCTTTGAGTTGACGAACGTATGACCAAAAATAATTCAGGGAATCTAACTTAATATAATACTCATTCCGTTCCAAAAATATAGATGTTTAAGGTTGAAAAATTTATGGCAATTGCTATTTTCTTTTCAATTTCTTGTCAAATGTGTCATTGCTCTAATTTTCTTACAAAATCTGCCATTATTTCAATTTCAATGGCAATTTGGTTTGAGTGAAAGACAATTTTGCCCTTATCTCACTTTTTTTTTTTTGTCTTATTATATATATTGTCCATTTCCGTCTTAATTTTGTCCTCCGACCATTGTTTTCATCGTGATTTAATCTTCCGGCCACCGTTTCCGTCGCCAATTTTGTCCTCCGGTGATCGTCTCTGTCACTATATTGTCCACCAAGTCATTATATTGTCCACCAACTCATTATATTGTCCACCAAATCATTAAATTGTCCACTACTGTTTTTATTTTGTCATCCGACCACCGTCTTCGTTGCTATCTTGTCTTTCGACCACAGTCTCCGTCGTTATTTTGTCCTCCGACCACCGTCTCCGTCGTTATCTTGTCCTTCAACCACTGTTTTCGTCGTTATGTTGTCCACCAATTCGCGATCTTGTCCACCATCGATGCCTCCATTTTGTTCACCATTAATGCCTCCTTCGTCATCTCCGTTGTCACCACCGGCCACCAACATCTACCATTTTTTCAGTGAGAGAGAAAGAGAAAAAAAAAAGATAAGGAAAGAGAGTGTGGGTCAAACATGTAATTTACCTTCCACTAAAAGACAAATTTTTTTTGGCAAATGACACATTTTATAAGAAATTAAAGTAATGGCATATTTGACAAGAAATTGAAAAGGAAATGGCAATTACCATAATTTTCTTTAGTATTTCAGTGTTTGCTTTGAAATCTGTAAAAGTTCATAGAAAATCGTAAAAATTTTATCTTTTTTGAACAAAATTTTTTATCTTTTAGGAACATAGCGGTATGGAGTAATTAATAATTTTTGATTATATACAAAACAATCATTTTGACCAATTTGATTACGATAAGGATAATTAACCAAGAAGATTAAGTAACGTGTCATGTGTAGATATCAACTTGACATCGTACATATCAAGAAATCATGTATAGAAATTTGTACTAACAGTCTAACAAGTACTAGTTTTATCAAATTACATTAGAAATGGAATAAGAAATTCATGCTTGGAGTCTTAATCCAAAACCACAAGAACATATCAAATGATTAAGCCAAGGACTGACCAACTTCTCTGGTTAATTTGCAATTTTGAACTAATTGATTTACATTATTTACTAAGCACCATTTCTAAGCCAGAATCTTACCAATGATATGAAAAAGAAGAAAAACGTTTGTTTTCATTAATATCGAATTATAAAATGGACTATACTATACTATAAACTTATTTCTTTTCTTCTATTAGCTCATCCAAAACTACGTCGTTTATTAACCTCCAGCACTTCTGTTCCACGAAAGGTAAGTAGGATCTCCGAGTTGCCTGGAAAACCCATAAGACATGACCACAAGATCATTTCAATGTACAACTTTAATATGTAAACAAAATGTAGAAGACAAGGAGAAGGAAAAGTTGAAGATGTTCATATAATTAAGAACGTACCTTGGCTTAACTAAATACAATACGGAGAATGTAACAGCCAAGAACAAGCAAATGCTGCCAACAGTCAGATAAGCAATCCCGAGGAAATCGTTCCTTCCACCGAGCCAGCTAGTTGTTGATAGCACTAGCTTCTTCTCACCGTTAAAGCTGTAAGTGTTGTAGTTGTTCTGCAGTGAAACCCTTATGGTTTCACCCGCGTGCAGGTCTGTTTCGATCTTACCATACAGCTTCCTAAATGTTGGCAAAGCCGCAGTACGCATCCAGACTATGAGGTCTTCTTGCTCACTCAACTATCCAAACAAAACAACTCTTACAATTGTTAAAACATTCAAATAAGGAATCAAAATTGATACCAAATGATTTTTTACCGGTTTCTTGGGATCAAGAGTTCCACCACCTATAGGCTCTCTTGTCTGGAAATTTTTAGGGAAGACATTTTTTCCAAACTTCTTTTCTCTGTCACTCTTCCATGAGATGTCTTTCTTATTCACAGGAAGTTGTTGGTTATTTCTTGAAAACCGATAAGTATCGTTGAACAAACTCCAAGCAACAAGACCACAAGGAACAATTGGTTCTCCATCCACATTATCCTCAGGTGCACAAGTCTTCACATCACGCTCATCGCTTGGACTTCTTAGTTGCGCATCGTTTCGACTTTTCACATACCTACACATATAATCAACCAGAGATGTAACTTATACAAACACATATTGAAATGAAAGCGATAAACAAAGATCAAGTAATTATTGTAATTGCAGTGAACTGTGGAAAACATTTTCAAGTTGAGTACTATTACTGAGTAACTAAGGAAGAATACCGTCTATGGTTTTGGTAGAAATTCTCAAGTTGGTAGTATACATAGACAGGATGCTTCATAGCTTTGTGGACCTGCAAAAACAGAGACAAGTTTGTAAAGGAACCATACCTAAGGGAACAGCTAACATATACAACCATAGAAGGAACAAAATTTCCATAAGAAGATACCGTAATTGTTCTGTTGCATATCTTATCTCCTACACCCGTTATGTAAGCGACCTTGTTGTTCCTAGAAGCTTCTGGAATGCAGTCTGTGTCATATCTATCAACAATCTCGACGACCTTCATGTATAAATGGAAACATATATCCTCAATAAACCACAAAACGGAAGATGAAAAAAAAACATGAGAAAAGACAGACGACATTCGGCTAATGCACATACTCCATGAGAAGCACGTAGGCAGAACACTCCAAGGGGAACAAAGACAACGCCAACGACAAGAAATGTCAAGATCACCTGCAAATAGCAATGAATAGTAACAAAACAGAGAAAGCGTAAGAAGCATTCTTTTCAAATACCATAACATCGCATTTGTGTATCTAAGAATGTGACATAATCGTGATGGAACTTACCCATCTTAGAGTAAGAATTGGCTTGCATGCTGGAAGCTCTTGCTGAGTAAATTTTGAATCTGATAAAAAGAAAATTCGAACAACACTTCTTAAGGACATAGAAATCAAAGCCACTGCACAAACTGGTTTATGTGAGAACAATCGTAAAGTTTTCGAACAAAAGATATATCAACCTACTTCATATCAAACATCCAACAACCAAACAACTACTACACCACCTAAAAAAACATGAAAATTTCGTCCAAGACAACTAACTCAAGACACCAAGGTGATGAATGTATCTACTCTATACAAGAATCTGCATCAAACATAGACTATAAGCATTCTTGTATATTCTATGTAAAGAAACATGCATATAAAGATGGTGATCGAGGTAAAGCAACACTATAACAAAGAACCAATTTTCTATCTATATACCCATTATCTTTCTTAGGAGAAAAAAAACAAGAAATGAATCTTTATAGGTTCCTCATAAAAACGCAATCTTTATTCCAAGAGAACCAAAACAAGAAATTCTAAGTACACGATCCTTAACTACACAAAATCTCAACCCAATCACAGCAAAATTCCAGTAATAGATAAATCACATTTAGGTCTCTTCGAGGTTCTCCTCACACCAGAAGTCTCAACCGATCCGCCACCTCCCACGGTGGAACTCATTTCCGGAACAAAATCAGAGTAAAAACTCTCCTCTACACCAAAATTTGACTAGCGATTCTGAAAACAAAGCCAGATCGAATGGTTAGGTTTAGGGTTACGAAATCAATGATCTTTAAGTGGTAGATAGAGAGAAGCTCTGAGAAATGTTGCTAAATATGGGAGGGAAAAAATATCATCTTGTAAATGCCACGTGGAATAAAACCAAGTCCAGTAACAAACGCGGCAAATAATGTGTAACAAATGCCACGTGGATTAAATGGATACTATATTGCATTTTTGGACCGTCCCAATTTTTTAATTACTCTGCCAGTCTTCAGTGATGGCTAAGAAGAAGAAGATATTATTATAATCATATCTTCACACTCTGATCTCTCTGCTTCGTCGTCTTCTTCGATTTTGAATCAATCGAGAGTTTTGAGATCGGAAATGGTAATCGGAGCGGTATCGCGTGTAGCAATCGACGGTTGCCGTAGGATTGTGACGTCGCGTGGTTCAATCATCGTTTCTTCTCAGTGTCGACAAGTAAAATTTCTCAATCTTCTATATGCAATTTACTCGTAGATCTCGGCGAAGAATGTTAGGTTTAGGCTCATTTCTCTTAGTCTTTGATTGAATTTGGTTATTAGATGAGCATGGACGCAGGAAGTGTTTCAGAAAAGCTTAGGAGTTCTGGTTTATTACGTACACAAGGGCTAATAGGAGGAAAATGGATTGATTCGTATGATAAGAAGACAATCAAGGTCTGCTTTTAACTTAATCTTGATTTAACAGAGTCTTCTTGGGATGTTATTTGTAATGCTTTTTGTTGAAATCAGGTTAACAATCCAGCAACAGGTGAAATTATTGCTGATGTTGCATGTATGGGAGTGAAAGAGACAAATGATGCTATTGCATCTTCTTATGAAGCATTTCCATGTATGTGAACCAAGGCTTGTTTCTTAACTACTTGAGCTATATTGTACCCTGGAGCTATAATTCTTTAAAATTGGTCTGCTCAATGTTTTGATGGTTACTTCTATTCACACTGAAAAATGTGCTGGAGAAGGATAAAAACTTATTTCCTGTAATGCTCTTACGTTTTATCACATTCAGCTTGGAGCAGATTGACTGCTGGAGAGAGGAGTAAAGTTCTACGGAGATGGTACTAACTTTTATCCTGTAGCTATGTTTCAGTGTGCATGAAATTAAAATATAGTATCAAGGCTTTTGGAAACAAATGACTGCTCCCTTATTAATGTCGATGTTAGAGATAGGGGATTTTCTGGTATCTTGTTTGAAGCTATTGCACTTTGCTGGAACCAAGGGTCCTGATCCACTTCGTTTCTCCAAACATAGGTATGACCTCCTGATTGCACACAAGGAAGAACTTGGACAACTTATAACTTTGGAGCAAGGAAAACCACTAAAAGAGGCCATAGGAGAGGTAGATGATACAATTTTGTATTTGAGAACATTGAATGTGCTGTTTGTGCTTGTCTCAAGTGTTGCAATCGTTTCTTAGATGCAATATATGATTATGTAATTTAGTTTACAGGTTGCATATGGGGCAAGTTTTATTGAGTACTATGCGGAGGAGGGAAAACGTATATACGGGGATATAATTCCTCCCAATTTGTCTGATCGCCGATTGTTGGTTTTAAAACAGGTTTGCCCAGTTTCCTGATTCATGATTCTAAATTCTATATATGCAGCTTTTAATGGTTAAATAATTGCCAGGCTATCTGGGCTTGAAATTTTCTAAGTCTGTGGAAAACCTTAATCTTGGTTTGTGAACTCCTTTTTATATGTGGAGATTCCTCGTGTACCTTTTTCACGTCATGTGGCTTGTATTTATATTTTATAACAGTGGGTACTTTACCCCTGCATTGCTTGACTCTTGATTATCTATGCAGCCTATTGGTGTTGTCGGAGCAATTGCCCCTTGGAACTTTCCCTTAGCCATGATTACTCGAAAGGTGTTGCTTGTTTTATCATTTCGATTTGCCTTCTTTTTTCTGTAAATAGCCTGTCTAGTAACTGTCCCAGTAGATCATGAAGAACTTCTTTCATTAACTTTGATGTGGATTGTTGACGGTATTGCAGGTTGGCCCTGCTCTTGCTTCTGGATGCACGGTGGTTGTTAAACCATCTGAGCTTACGCCCCTAACAGCACTTGCTGCGGCTGAACTTGCACTTCAAGCTGGAGTTCCTCCGGTAATTTATGAATTAGGCTTGAACTATATAACCTCCCAGCGTCTCTGGTCTGATCTAGTTTAATATCCTCATACCAGGGAGAGGACCTGATAATTTGTACAGTTCGAACAAGTAGTCTTTCCGTTTTAATGTGATCTGATTTAATCGTCCCATCTCAAAGCGCTTGTATTGTCGTCAATGTGGCTACTAATCTGATGTCTGACCCATTGATGTATGACTATTGTGGCTTGAAGGCTAGTTTTTGCTCATTAACTTTCTGAGCAGACCATGTCTTTACAGCTGCTTTGGGTGTGTCTTTTTTTGTTTGTTTTTTAACATTTCATTATTTTTTGCATGTTTTCTTCAATAGGGTGTACTTAATATGGTCATGGGAAATGCTCCTGAAATTGGGGATGCTTTGCTAGCGAGCACACAGGTTTCTCTAATCATCATTGTGTACTTTATGTTATTTGTGTATCTCTGCCTTTAGTAGTGAATATTGATAAGTACTACTGATGATAAGTAACCATATCAGTTGACTATTTTTGTTTCCCGTGCTACTCAGGTAAGGAAAATCACGTTTACAGGATCAACAGCAGTTGGGAAGAAGTTGATGGCAGCTGCTGCACCTACTGTCAAGAAGGTATACTTACGCATCAATATCGTGTTATTTGAAAAATATTTATTACGATTGAATACTACTGATACCTCTTCTGTTTCTCTTGGTTTAGGTTTCTCTAGAACTTGGTGGCAACGCCCCCTCCATAGTATTTGATGATGCAGACCTGGATGTAGCAGTAAAGGGAACGGTAAGTGATAGTCATGAGTGTTTAGGCATTGCTTGATCCAAGAAATGCTAAAATGTTTATTTGGATAAATTACTCTCTTCTTATTTAGTTACTTACTTCCAGGATCCACCTATCCGAGGGGTTCGTCAATATCCTTACAACGTTGTATTACCCATTTGATCTATTATTGCAGCTTGCAGCGAAATTTCGGAATAGTGGCCAGACATGTGTTTGTGCTAATAGAGTACTTGTGCAAGATGGTAAGAACTAGGATAATCGACACACCCCTTCTCACTTTTGCATTTAGTATGACTTAATATTTCTTTTACAGGTATCTATGATAGATTTGCTGAGGCCTTTTCTGAAGCGGTTCAAAAATTAGAAGTAGGAGATGGCTTTAAGGAGGGGATAACCCAGGTATGTCCTTTTTCAATCTTATGCTTTGTGATAATGTACCTTGATGATTGAGAGGGTTCGAAAATACAATAATCTAGCTATCAAATCTAGTTAAGCAGATCATACTATTGGTACCTCGTTTCTACTTTCGGTCTACTAGCATCCCAAACGACTTGAGTTAAGGCTAAGAGTCTCTTGCATGCTCTGCTATTTTGATATAAATTTATTTGTCACTTCATCATTCTTACAGGGTCCACTTATAAACGATGCAGCAGTGCAAAAGGTACACTAATGATACTTTCAAGTTTCTGTCTTCTTCTTCATACACATTATAATGTTTGATGGAACTATGTTAATAGTTTTGCTCTTCATGCTAAATTATTGCAGGTAGAGTCATTCATAGAAGATGCTGTTTCTAAGGTTTGTATTTTCCCTTATGCATCCTTACCATCGTTCGTTTCTAAGGGAGGCAGTTCATATTTTATATTTTGTATGCCACTCAACAAGAATCAATTCTCGTATTTCCATCTTATGTATTGCTGTCTTTTTCTTTTTCTTAAAGGGAGCAAAAATCATTCTCGGCGGCAAAAGGCACAGTCTAGGGATGACTTTCTATGAGCCTACTATTATCCGCGATGTTACGAGTAACATGATCATGTCTAAGTATGTACTGAAAGATTCACATGATTGTAGTGTGATAGCTTTTTGTTTCTCTAAAGGTTGAACTTGAAACATGGAATGTACCTCACATTTTTGTGATCAGAATAACTAATTTGTTTTTCTTAGGGAGGAGATTTTCGGACCTGTAGCTCCTCTTATTCGATTCAAAACCGAGGAGGACGCTATCAGACTCGCTAACGACACAATTGCTGGTTTGTCCTCATGTAATCTTAGTAACCTTTTTTCTCTGTATGCCAAGTCTTAGACTAACATGATAAAGGAAATGTTATGTGTGTGTAGGACTTGCTGCTTATGTATTCACAAATAGTGTCCAACGATCATGGCGTGTCGCTGAAGCACTTGAATACGGACTTGTTGGGGTTAACGAAGGAATCATATCAACAGAGGCAAGACCATGAATTCAAAAACCAGTCTCTGAATCATCACCATACATTTGCTTACATTTTTAAGTTGCAGGTGGCTCCATTCGGTGGAGTGAAGCAGTCTGGCCTTGGAAGGGAAGGATCCAAGTATGGTATGGACGAATACCTCGAGGTAACTCATTTCTCTCTTATCAACTTACGCTTTATTTTGATCGAATCAACTTGTTTAGAGATTATAAACTCTTTATTAAGCGTGAAGATTTGTAAATTACTTTTGGTTATTGACGAGTGCCTCTTGGTTTCGATGCAGATCAAGTACATATGCTTGGGAGATATGAACAGAAAGTGATTTGGTTTGTTTAAAACAGCTTGGAAAGTTTAAGTTCCTCCTTCACTTAATAAAAAGCTCAGTCTTTGTGGTTTTTTCTTTGTTACTTTGAAACATACTAAGGATTTTGGAGGTTTACTTGTTTCAAAATAAAGATATGGTCTAGGACCAATGTTTTAGCATTGTTTTTAGATAATATTTTGGGGGTTTATTTAGTTATTGATCTTTGTTTTTACTTAAATTTTTGTGTAATATTCTGACAATTTTTGCTTTGGATATACTAAAAAGAGAGTGGTGTTTGTTCTTTGCTTACAATTATTACAAATTTCTATTCACATATGGAATCGATTTGACCCAAAAAAAAACATATGGAAACGATGTAATTTGCTTTCATCAGTATCTTATTATTTGAAACAGAAACACTAATGTGTCTCATGTGCCACTGATTAGAAGAGTTATAGCATTCAATTAATCGAAAAGCATTCCATCAATTTATCAAAGTTGAGATATTAAATTATCCAAAAAAATTTGCGATTAGTTATGTGTCAAAATAGCGTTAGATTACATGGTTCTATGCCAAACTTGGGACTTCTTTAATTATTATTGTTTTTTATAATGGGGAAAAGATGAGAAGGTTGGAAGGAATATATTCATTTCGAAGAAGAAATTCCAAAGCACCATCAAAAAAAAGATGCTTGAAGTTCAAGCAACCATGGCCTCATTTTTTAAAAACCGACCTACTTTATTGTCATCAATTTATTTTTCTTTTGTTTATGTTCTTAGTTTGCTTCAACAACAATTAGCTAAAAGTTAAACAATAGCTTTACTTGGTTTAAATGAAAACACAAAACACTGCTTTGTTTTTATTAAAGCAAAATACAATTTCGCTAAAAAAATCATTAATTAAGAGAGACTAGAACATTAACTGATCTTAAGGCTGATTTGCCAATGCTTTTTTTAAATGATTTGTTGCTAGTGCTAATTTACTAATGCCTTTTTTATAATTTGCTAATACTAATATATACCTTATATCACTATGAACAAATATTGAAAACAATCGTGAGGAGTAATTAATATGTGGATATCTAAGCTCTAAAGGGGTTTTAAAAAGCCTAGTAAACATATTTTGCATGTAAATTAATATGTAAATGTGGCTAGCCAAAGTTTATACGGTTGGCATCTATCGCGGGAGTTCTATTTTCATTTTTAATATTGTTGGCGCAATAAGAATCTATCTTTATTCACCAAAGAGGCGAAGAATTGATTCCAATTCTCATGCAATTTGAACTTTGATTTATTATTTAATTTTAGAAAGTGAACACCATTTTCTTATTTTATCCTAGCCAGAATTGTGTGCGATTATTGGGTTTTTTTTTGTGTACTAGCAATGCGTTTAATAGCCAATATTTTATATTTCGGACAAATAAAAACATTTGTTTCTAATTTAACTCAAGTAAATAATATCTGAAAAATGTATTACCATGTATAGCTGCACAATCGTCAGTCCTACAAAAGCCAAAAAGTGTAATAGCCCCAACAAGCTTTAACCAATAAATCAATTTTTAAAACGAAGGAAAGAAGAAAAACATATGGTAAAAACTAAAAACTAAAATAAAGAATAAAAGAGCTTTAATAAGTAGAAGAAGAGGTCCCCGACAGTAACACTATCTTTACACATTGATGCATAATTCTCCACATATTACTAAACCATGTATATATATGTATATCTTAAAGTTTTGGTTCCATATTCTTATGTTATTTTTGGCTTTAGTTCCATATTCCTTCACTAGATATCAGGCTACATTGAACATTTCCCGGTTTTCTCTTCATACTTGATATAAAACCTATAGTATATTTAAATTTTTTATGATTTAATTCAAATTTTATTCTTGAGATAATATGCTCTCTTTTTTTGTGTGTGCATATCAATCTCAGCCATATTCCTTGACTTATTCTTGTTCTATGTAAATATGCCATGGGACCTCCCACTCATATATATCAGGTTGACCATTTTACATACATTCATTCATAAAACCCAAATAGTATAAACCATGGGATTAGTTAGCTAAATATATGGTTAATGCAACTAAAATTAATCAAAAGAGTTGTGCATATTTATTTGTATATAGAAAAAGTTCATCGTGTTTTTATAAATGTAGTTTAGTAGTTACTACACAACTCGAGGAAATTAGAACTCGATTATTTATATTTATATTATTATAAACCCAAAAAAATAGCATTTTTGTAAGAATATAATTTCAAGGAGAAGCAAGTAGAACTCGATTTTCATTAGGAAATATATTGTTCTTTATAAAATCCACCTAACGGATTTGGATTGCATGAGTTATTATAAATTCTGTTTCAAATATACGGTCACTTAAATTTATAACGAAACTCATCATTGCATAGAATTGTATATTCAGCTCATAATTAGCCAAAAAGGTTTACCCTACCATAAATGATAAAACCCCTTGCGGAATTTTTGTTTGGTTAGATATTTGTATGTATCTGTCCAGATTACAATATATAACGATGTAGACATACTATAAGTCTAGTATACGACTATCCCCGTGCGGTCTTAATTGAATAGAATATATAGAACTTTAATATATTCTCGTATTTATATCATTTCTTATCGAACTTATTTTGAGTTTTATTTGCCTATAAAGAAAATATTTACAAATCTTAAATTACTATATGCATCCAAATCAAAGTATATAACCCAAAAAAACAGTAGATATTCAATACCTTTGATTCACGATAATTTTAGGATATTTCAAAACATTGCAACGTTAGTATGTCAGAAAGTGAAAACAAAAAAATCTCCTAATATTTTTTGTAAGAATTAATGCATATAATACATACACCTTCCGCAACCTCTTTTCATGTATGTGTATTTAGTTAATTCGTATAAGATCTCCGATGTTAATTATTACCTTTTTCAAAAAAGAAACCAATAACTCGGTTCATATTAAATTCATTTTATTAAAAGTTTGCTTAGTATTTTTATACAATCTGAGACAGACATGAATTACTTCATGTATACGTATACGAATATAATTTATAATTCAAAGGTATATAAGCTAAGATGATTAGAAAAACAATTGAAAAAGATAGCGACAGTATCTTTTCACAAAGGAACGTCTGCGTACTACTAGTCTCAAACTTTAATTTTCTTCCTTACTATACTAACGATAAAACATTTTACTAATTTTATAACCACATTTTAGTTTTCTTTTATTAACAAACAAAAATAAAAAGAAGACGAGAGAGAGAGAAAGATAAAAAAGCCGTCATTCTGATCTCTTCAAAAACGCATCGTATTCTCTCACATTTTTGCATCACATTCGTTTCCTTGAATCCATCCTTTAGAGAGAGAGAGAGAGTATTGAGAGAGAGAAAGAGGAAAGAGGAAAGAGAGAATGTTCCATGCTAAGAAACCTTCAAGTATGAATGGTTCTTATGAGAATAGAGCTATGTGCGTTCAAGGCGATTCAGGCCTTGTCCTCACCACCGACCCTAAACCACGTTTGCGTTGGACCGTCGAACTACACGAGCGTTTCGTAGACGCCGTTGCTCAACTCGGCGGCCCCGACAGTATGCACACACATACACATAATTATCTTGTTGGATTAAATCAAATTCAAGAATTTAAAGTTTTTGATGGTTTTTTATTTGTAGAAGCGACTCCAAAGACGATTATGAGAGTTATGGGTGTGAAGGGACTTACTCTTTACCACCTAAAGAGCCATCTTCAGGTATGTACACAAAATATAAATTAGGGTTTTTCTTTCTTTTAGTTGTCTCTTCTCTTTATCTTTTTTGATTTTTTCATATAGTACTATAACTATTATTATATTATAAAAATTTATTTGGATCTATCGGTGCAGAAATTCAGGCTTGGAAAGCAGCCGCACAAGGAGTACGGAGATCACTCCACAAAGGAAGGTTCAAGAGGTGATCACTCGATCTTCCTTTTTCTATCAAATTAGGGTTTTAGAAATTACAAATAATATGCATATATGTTTATGTATGTATTCATGCATACATATTCTTTATTTAATAACTTTTGTAAAAATTATCTATTTTACTATGTAGCTGCCATGGATATGCAGCGCAGCGTAGCTTCGTCTTCTGGCATGATGAGTCGCAACATGAATGAGTAATTTCTCATCATTTCGTTGATATATATATCTACTCTACTTTAATTTTCTCTATATATGTGTATATTAGAAGCAACTTACACTTGGTTTATTTGATCAGGATGCAAATGGAAGTGCAAAGAAGGTTGCACGAACAGCTAGAGGTAATTAGTTAACCTATAGATTATGTGATATTTAACTCTTACAAGAATTAATTTTGTTATACATATATATATATATATATATCCATAATTAATATATATTGCATTTTAATATATTTAGGTGCAAAGACATTTGCAACTGAGGATTGAAGCACAGGGAAAGTACATGCAATCCATATTGGAGAGAGCTTGCCAAACCCTAGCCGGCGAGAACATGGCAGCCGCAACCGCAGCCGCGGTAGGAGGAGGCTACAAGGGTAACTTGGGAAGTTCAAGTCTCTCCGCCGCGGTGGGGCCACCTCCTCATCCTCTTAGTTTCCCGCCGTTTCAAGACCTAAACATCTATGGAAACACAACTGATCAAGTCCTCGACCATCATAACTTCCATCATCAGAACATAGAGAATCATTTCACGGCCAACAATGTTGCAGACACCAACATTTACTTAGGAAAGAAGCGACCAAACCCTAGTTTTGGTAATGACGTAAGGAAAGGACTTTTGATGTGGTCTGATCAAGATCATGATCTTGCCGGAAACCATCCGATTGATGATGAACATCGTATTCAGATACAAATGGCTACACATGTCTCTACGGATTTGGATTCTTTGTCGGAAATTTATGAAAGGAAATCGGGTTTATCAGGTGATGAAGGAAACAATGGTGGGAAATTAATGGAAAGACCATCACCTCGAAGATCACCATTGAGTCCTATGATGAACCCTAATGGTGGATTAATACAAGGAAGGAACTCACCATTTGGGTGATAAAAAAAAATTATTTAAATATTTGTGATGCATGAGAACGAGTTATATATTTTGTTCAATATGAGTCTGACTTAGGGTTTAGAGATGAGACCCCAAAAAACAAATACAAACTTTGTTATGTTTGTCGGATTAGTTTTGCTCATGTTTTAGTTTGTACCGGAACTATATATATTATTGTACGTTGTTGTTATAATATTTAGGATTTATTTTGTACTTATTCTGTTTGATAGTTGATCTTTTCATTGTTGGTCAGTACCTAGAATGCCGAATGATTTTATATAACAAAATTGCTATATAGTTACAAATAATTTTTGTTCTTTTTTTACAAACCCGCTATTTTATTTCATTTATTTTGTATGAATTTCATATTTCACAGTCTTACCAATTAAAGGCATACAAAAATACACATGTACTAATGTATATTTCACCAGTATATGTATATTACATATAATATGCCTTAACGGGTATATATATCCCATGCATGAACGTACCATTGTATGGGACAATAATGATCATTTATGGGTGGAGATTGCTCATGGTTCAAGGCATGTACGATATATTAAAGCTTTTGAAGGGCCCTTTGCTTTTTCATGAGTTAGTTATTTCTATCTCGAGTTAGTTTGTACTTGATGCCTTATGTATGATTACACTAAAATGGGATATCTGCATCGGGAAACTAAAATTTCCAATCAAACTTAAAATTAAAGTATATGGTAAAAAATCATAAGTAAAAAAAAGGAAAGGACAGAGCAAGTTATAATGATGATGATCCCCATCAAAGCAAAAGGTTTTTAGGGTTTTGGGAAAACCACATGCAAACAGCAAAAAAAGCTGTAAACTTTGATTCAAATGTATATACTCACTTGATTTTGTAATTATTTTGTATGTATAATAAATGTGTGTGTGTGTGTCAGTGTATATGTAGAGATTGATAGCTACAAGATCCTTTTCAAAAGAAAATAAAAGAAGTTGTCATAAGAGAAATTAACCGACACTGAGTATCTATCTTTCCTTCCGTGTATATCTTTGTTCTTTATTCTTTTCTTTCTTTTTTGCTTCATATGACCACTAATTAGTACATATATTTCTACAAAATACATTCTTAATTGATTTTTCTAGAGCTTAATTATAATTTTTGTGGTCAAATAAAGTGTTTGTAAATCAAGGGCTGCATTTGGATTTAGTACAAAAAATCAAAAATCAAATTACGGCTCATATATGTATATAAATATATATATTTACTGATCAACTTTGTTGGTTTGAGAGAGAGAAAAAATAAAGTCTGGTCATCACTGCAAGTTGGGATGTAAAAGAGAAAGCTCTCTCAGTCTCTCTCACTCTTCTCTCTATCTATCTAAAAGCTGAGAAAAACAAAAGGCAAAAAGAGAATTGAAGAAGAAGAAGGAGAAGCATAGTTTGAGATATAAACGCACTTCCATGTGTGCACTTCTCGAGGAAGCTTCTCTTGTCCTACTTTTACCTAAGCCCCACACATCCCTCTATTTTCCTATGTTTTTTTTCTTCTTCTATTTTGATCTTCTATATATAAATATTTAGATCTTTGCTAATCTTAGCTAGTTGAGTGGTCTCATGATTGACCATTTGGTACCACTACACTAGACATCAACTTCTGTCATTAAATATGAAATATATTTTGTTTGAATCATTATGATCATTGAAAAATGTTACTATATAGAGTTATAACTAAAAAGTAATTACTATTTAGGGACATATTTGAATATATCATATAGTTTATATTTGATTACTGGATAAGTAAATGGTTCAGTAACCAATGTCATTGTGAAGATGCAATATATACGTATTGGATCTGAGATGACAATGATATTACCATGTTAAATGAATATTCAATAAAATCACACAAACCAGCCATAAGTTAATTAGTATATTAGTGCTTTTAATATAATCTAACCATCTCACTCTGTTACTTTATCCGCATTTCACATGCATAAACGTGCATGTGATCGTAGCTTTACTTCTATATCATAATTTTAAATAGTGATAATAATAATCAAAAGTTGATGTTTGTACGCATATCATATGGTAATTATTATGGTTGTTAAGCAAACTAAAGTACTTAGAATAGATAAATAAAAGTAATAAAGGTAACGGTCTCATGGATGGTCTATGCACATTCTTCCATGCAAGTTAAATACAATCTTCTATCACGAACTCAGACCTTGGATTCCATTTTATCCTCCCTTACTTCTCCTATTTTTCAAACAAATAAAGGATATTATATTTCTTTTTGATTTTAATATTTTTATTCAAAATTATACTTTACTGTACTTTGGTATAATTTTGATGTTGAATGTTCTCTTATTCTATTAACAAAATATATTTCCTAAGCTCTTTTTTTTGCCCCTTCTTTCTCTGATTTGATTTTCAATTATTTCTAAATAGTAACTTATTTTTCTTTTTTCTTACCCCAAATTTTAAGAATTTTTCTTACTCCAATTTTTATTCATATATTTTGATAAGCCAAATATTTGTTACATTGTTAAGGAACACCAACAAGGCAACAATAACAACAGAACAAAAAAAGGAGAAAAATCCATTTCTATATTATTCGTTTATGCTGAAGAATAAGACTATCCTATTGAGCTTAATATAATGCATTTAAATTAAAGTCCAATAACAATGGTAACACGGATGGGCCTGTATATCCAAATGCTCAGTATCGTTGAACCAATGACGTGTTCTGAAATGAAGACAATACTCACTGTTTGTGTTGAGACTGAAGCATTGAAACTGAAACATGATGGACCAAAATGTTCAACACAAGTTTTGGTTACACACAAATTAACAAAGCCAACCAGAATACAAGGCACTAGAAGTAAATATCATTAAAAAAAAACAGAAGCATCGCATCCACAGAACATGATCTTCTTCGATTATTGGTATGACGGGAGAAGAGTGCCCTGTCCTCGTCAATTTGAAGGTATTGTACCATGCTGCTTTTGTCCCCTTCTTTACACCCCTCGTCGTGCTTCTTTATCCTTTCTTTGACCTCCTCAAGATCAGCCAATATCCTCTGGAACATGAGAGAATCAAATCTGACTCAAAACACTAACACAAATCTAACTCAAATTCTTAATGACCTCTTCACGTTCTTTATCGCCTTTTGTATGAGTGGGCAATATCGCAGCAGCTGTCAAACAAACAAATCAAAAGAAAGTAAAAAGAGCATGTTCGTTTGTTTATTCAAATTGACCATTTAGACAAAGATGATGTTCCTTTAGTGTAATAAATCAGCATCATTCATATGGACCATATGAATAGAAAAGGCAATACAATAGTAGTAATTGCACATAGAGAGAAATCGAAGAAACCCTAAAAATCACAAGGATGATAAGGAAAGTGAGTAGCTTTGGTGCAAAGGTAGGCAATGCCAGATTCCATCACTTTCAGCCTTCTCCTGGTGAAGGTTCTGCGATTCCTCCAATTGCTGTAATGTCGATTGTGGCTGGATTTGCTGGCTACATGCTCAATAGTAATTACATATTCAGGATTTCATTATATTCTGAATTCATGATCTCAAGTTATTAAATATATTTGTTAGAGTGGAACCGTAACTACAAAAGGTACGCGAAGATCTCAGAAGAGGCCAGCAAGTATCATGACATCTATTTTGCAAAACGAAAGGAGCATAACCACTATTTGGAAAAACGTATCGAAATCTGGGATGAAATAAGTAACGAGGCAAGGAAGGAGTAAATGTTTGGAATCAAATGAAGAAGAATCAATGATTTTTCTTCTTTTGTTTGTCATTATTATTTCTAGTGCCTTGTTCTTGTTACTGTGTTTGTGGGAAAAAAAGAGGAACCAAACCGATCCTAACCGAGTCGGTTTCGATTTTGTTGAAAAACCCGTTTGCCTGTCATTCTTCCATGCAAGTTAAATACAATCATCTATAGGCACCTCATTACGATCTCGGCCTTGGATTCCATTTTATCCCCCCTTACTTCTCCTATTTTCCAAACAAATAAAGGATATTATATTTCTTTTTGATCTTTAATATTTTTATTCAAAATTATACTTTATTATACTGTGGTATATTTTTGATGTTGAATGTTCTCTTATTCTCTTAACAAAGTACATTCCATAAGCTTCTTTTTTTTCCCTTCTTTCTCTGATTTGATTTTTTCAATTATTTATATATAATTAAGTATTTTTTTCTTTTTTCTTACTCCAAATTTTATTCAAATATTTTGATAAGCAAAATATTTGTTAAATTGTGAAGGTACACCATCAATAAGAAAAGAACAAAAATAGAAGAGAAAAGCCCATTTCTATACTCTTTCTGTTAATGCTGAAGAATGAGACTATCTTATTGACCTTAATATAATGCATTTAAATTAAAAGTCCAATAACAATGGTTACTTCGATGGGCCTTGTGAATTAGTAGGTTTTTTGCGAGATGAAAGGGTTGACAGAGAGTATGTTTGTGAATTAGTAGGCCGACCAGTTTAAATTCACAACTGTATATCCAAATGCTCAGGATCGTTGAACCAATGACATGTTCTGAAATGAAGACAATACTCACTATTTGTTTTGAGACTGAAGCATTGAAACTGAAACATGATAAACCAAAATATCCAACACAAAACCGGAGCCTCTAGCTCTGGTGGTAAAGGACCCTCGGCTGAGGTACCCGCCATCACGAGTTCGAGCCCCGGCCACTGCGAAATTTACATGCGGGTTGCAGCGCCCCAGACCACCAATTCCAAGGGGCCCTTAAGTGGAGGCTTAAAAATCCTTGGTCGCGGGCTTTGGCCCAGTGGGCTAGTCAGATCACGGTAAGGTGGTCTGGATTACTGGGTTATCAAAAAAAAAAATATATATCCAACACAAGTTTTGGCTACACACAAATTAACAAAGCCAACCAGAATACAAGGCACTAGAAATAAATATCATAAACAAAAGAGAGTATTAAAAACAAACTAGAACCCAATGTTAAAGAGATTTTTCTTCTCCCTCTTAATTAAGTTTTTGATAACTTTATCTCCTTTAATATTTTATCTATAATTTATGCTGCATATTTTTTATTTTCTAGTAATAATATGGAATAAACAGGAAAAATTAAAATCGAATCGAACCGAAATACAAATGGTTTGTATATGGTTTGAGTTTTTCTAAAAGCGAAAAACCAAAATCCAAAGAAATCGAAGCATAGCCAAACCGAAATACAAATGATTTTATATGTTTCGAGTTGTTTAAAATCCAAAAAACCAAAAATCGAACAGTGATTGAACCGAAAATCCAAACCCCCATCCCTACGTACCATGTGTGTAAACAAAACTTGTGTTGGATAATGTTATGCTTCCTTTTCTTTGGATTTTTTCAGTTTAATGTTTTTTTCGTGCATCCGTATCTGATTCTTAATCAATTCCAAGTTAATTTTGATTTATCATGTTTCAGTTTCAATGCTTCAGGTTCAACGATCCTGAGATGGTACACTAAAAGCTAGCTCTCTAAAGTGTTGTTGATGTTCCTATTTCCTCTCCTTTTGGCAGCTAGACTAAAAGCTAGCTCTCTAAAAGTTAATTTCCTCTCTAAACTAATCACAAGTAAAAAAATCAAGCTTGATTTTTTAATTGAGTAATGATTCAGATGAGAACAAACAAAATTTGAAATCACTCAATAACCACAGAGAGAAACCATGAGAGTTTCAAATTTTCCTATCTCTTCATTTCTATATTTTTGTTCATGATGAAGAATGACACTATCTTAGTGTGTTTAATATACTGCCCATTTAAATTAAAGTCCAATAAAAATGGTAACTTCGATGGTCCTTTCAAGACTGTCTTACACATAACATCTTTTTTCTCTAACCAAAAAACTCATATTTTAAGGGGGTTGATTTGTTTTCTTTTTGTCTTTTAATGGATTTGAAAATCCAAACCAAATCCTATGTTATGCAATCAATTATTTTAAAACCTTCATGAAAATTATGTGTTATTCAATATATGATTCTTAAATACAATTTTAAATCAAATGTTATTCAATATTAAGGAGTTAACATGGATTTAATTTGAGAATGAATTATAATGGATTTGAGAATAATTTTCTGCATAAATACAATGCTAGAAATCTTTAACCAAACATTGTTATTTTGAATTAGATTTAATAAACTAAACTATTGAACTCACCATCTTCCCAAAACACATCATATGTTTATTATATAATTTATATCATCTCATATATCCAAGATTTTTCATTTCCGTGTGGTAAAATTCAATGTTTTATGTTTTTATTGTATAACATCATTTCTTTGTTCATGACTTCATGTGTATATAAATAGATTATTTCAATAACCATAATGTTCATTGAAATCTTTAACCAAGCATTGTTATTTGGAATTATATTTGACAGAACAAACTATTGAACTCACCATTTTCCCAAAACACATCATATATTTCTGATATCATCTCATATATCCACACTTTTGTCAATCCAGTGTGATAAAATTTAATGTTTTATGTTTTTATTGTATAACAATTATTTTTTCATGACTTCATGTGTATATGTACCCTTATTATAACCATAAACAAATAAAAACTACTTTTTAAGTATCGAAAACCAAGTTGCAAGTTTCGAAAAAAAAATATTATTGTTTATAGGATTCCCTTGTTTATATCATAATATTTTAGTATAACCAAATTTTATTGATTTTATAATGTATTTTTTTTCTTCTAAATCTACTTCGCTTGGTTTTCAAATCTATTTCATTTTATTTTCAAATCCTTCTTACTTAATTCTTAAATCTACTTTACTTCGCTTGTCTCTTTGTTTGGTCTACCTTCCACTTCCACTAAATAAATCACCGATACTCAAAATCTTCCTTTGTTTGGTCTATTCAACTCATTCCATACTAATCACTTAAATCTATATTCATCATTTCATAAAAATCGCTTTAAAAGCCAAACTAAATCTAATCTTTACTTAAACGGAATTGAAAATTGCGTGGTCAAAGTTGAAATTTACCTTGATCCGACCTTTAAGCCCTCAATTTCTCATCATCTTTAACGAGATTCTCTCCACAATGTAACTAGGTTTCCTTCCTCTCTCTTTTCTTTTGTCATAAAAGATTTTGAATCAAACTAAAGTTGAAGGTAAAAAAAACATCATGCTGTTTACATGGTGTATAAAAACAACATGTTGTTTTATAATTATACTTAGTTACTTTTCCAACCACAATTTCCAACCGCTATTGCGGATGTACCAACCGGTTTGGTTTAATTTCGCTTATATTAAAGTTTGGTTTAGTTAAAAAAAAAAGAAAAAAAATTTAGTCTCTTTGATTATTGTCCATACCAATTCTGAACCTATTAATAGGTGAATACTTTGAAAAAAAATTACTCCCTCCGTTTCATATTAGTTGTCATTCTACGTTTTTTGTTTTATTTCAAATTAGTTGTCGTTCTACATTTTCAATGCACATTTATGATTAATTTTCCATTTTTATCCATACTCTTTTAGCTTATTAATTATATATATCAAACAAAAACCACATTAATTAGAGGTAAAACAGAATTTTTAAATGTTTTCTTAACTGATGTGAAATCACCTAGAACGATAACTAATATGAAACGGATGGAGTAGTAGATAGTAGATGAATTTTGTTTAGCAACTAAATTATTACTATTTTGTATTTTAGTAACTTGATTGATTACTCTAATTTGTTCTCTATGGTGATCCATGCATGTTTTGTATTTTTCTTGAATCACGAAGATATTTTTTTCCCGATTAAATATTCGACCACAAATCACAAACATGAATTAACAACTTTGTGTTTGTGGACAAAAAATTAAACCAAACCATAATTACGGATTCTTATTCATTTAGATGATTTTCTAGGAGAACAAATTTGTCTCAAATTAGTTGATTTTTTCAATTTTCTATGCAACATTTATTGTGTTTTGGTTGTCTTAATTCTGCAGATTACTTTTGCATTGGTTAAAATCATCTTGAAATTGATGTTCTATATTGAAAATATGAACAATTAAATGGTTTTTAAATTTGTGTGTAAAAACCTTAAAAATCATCTAAAATGGGACGGAGGGAGTATTAAAATGTACATATACTAATATACCATAACTAACCCACCAATGAATAGTTTTGGTTATTAAAATTAGTCCAAACATTTTACCTCGAATTTACATTATTACTATTATCATTTTCAAATATATCAGCAGGAGGAATAAAAGAGTCTAATGAAAGTCCAGGAACATCGAAAACGACGTCGTCTATTCTCCAAATCTCTTCCATTCTCGTTCTACTATACTGCAACGACGTCTCACCAAATCTAAACACCGTCGCAACAGCTCTTCCACAATGCGCGACGGCTACACCATCAACGTCGCGATAATCTCCAATACTGGTTCCGATTGTAGTTTCCCAATAAACCGCTTCATCTTCCGGCGAGATCGTCACGACTCTAGTGAGATGCGAATCTTCTAAATACACTAATAATCCGCTTTTTTGACAGAAGTATCCGTACAATGCGTGACGTATTACCTCCGCCGGAGCTCCGGCGTCGTTTCGTTCGATTAATGAGTCACGATCGGCGGAGACTTTGAGGACGAAACAATCGTCGTCTCCGATTCTTCTTTCGCCTAAACATTGGGCTTTTGCGAAAAGGCCTGCTGTTGTTTTTGGATCTAAGCCCTGTAAAAAGCCCAATAATGAAACAAATGAGCCCAATAAGGAAACAAATGGGCTTTAATATTAGAGGGTGTTATTCTTTCCTTTTTTTTGGGTCGAAGACGGTGTTATTCAATGAGGTATTTTAATAGAGTTTAATCACTCCTATTCAATCAATGATTCTAAATTTTGTTTTGAAATTTGGATATGATATTTGTAAAATCATATCTAAAAGATTTTTAAATCTTCTGTTATTCAATAGAAGACTTCAAATTTATAATTAAAATTCACTGTTATTTATCTTTTAAAGATTTTGAAAGACTTTGGTTTTTAATGGATTTGAAATCACTTGGGAATAGAGTTTAGTGAACAAATAAATAAAAATCAAATCTCAATATACTGCAGAGATTTTTAAAATCCTGTAGAAATTTTTAGAATCCACCAAACTAAATTCCATCAAAATTTAAAATTTTAAAGCTTATATAATTAATTTCAAATCATTGATCCAATAACATTCTCTTATGTTTATTAAATGTACCGTAGTACTCCCTCTGTTTTTTATTGTTTGATGTTTTAGAGTTTTCATACATATTAAGAAAACACATTAATATTTAGTTATAAATGTCTTGTTTTTTACACTACACAACTTTTTATAATTCTAAACCAATAATAATTTAACAAAATCAATTAATATGTCTTGAAGTTCACAATTCACCATTATTACTTTATAGAAAATAGAGAAAATCAATTTTTTTAAAAAATTTTTTTTTTCTAAAACATCAAACAATTAAAAACGGAGAGAGTATTAAAAAGAGGAAATGTGTCCGACAAATATTCGTTGGGGTTATAGAACGACAAAGAACAATAAAGCAAAAGATTTTTAAAAGATAAAGTCGAAAGACAAACTTTGATAATCCCAAGAAGTTTTTTCTTACTTTAAAATTGAATGAGTATGTAAGATCGTATTCATGATGAAGAATAATACATTTTGCATAAAACATTACACACTACAGTATAATATAGTACTAGTATATACAGTTTTAACCAATAATTGTACACAGTTACATAACCATGCGTTCTGACTCTCTGGACCATTTGTTACAGTCTTTTTAATAATGGAAATAGAAAGAGAATGGTATAAATATAACCTTAACGAATAGTTTAGTGAAAAAACCTTATACATTACTCAAAATGGAACTAAAACCGAAATCATTTAGGAAAAACATTTTACAAATAGTAAGTATGCATTAAGTTTTAAATGAATGTAAGAGATGACGTCACGTGACAGAAAAAGGAGAAACCACGTGCAATTGTTGTGAGGAGAGAGTCAAGGAGTGGGTAAAATGGGTTTTGGTTTGATTTTGAAGTTTCAAAAGAAAGCAGAAAAAAGAAGGAGACAGCTTCTCCATCGCTTGTCAGGTTATAAAATTTTATATTCTGCTTTCGTTTCTAATTGGACAGTGACCATTCTTTTTCATACGTTGTCATTATCTCTTGAACAATCTTATGAGTTATGACGTCATCTCTACTTTTGCCAAATAGCCAAAGCAAAGCATGCTATTATTTTCTCCCGAAATCCATACTATTCTCCTTAATCTATAGAAATCCGATTTTTAATCACTTAAAACGTCTACAAATGACTAATCCTGATTAAATCATAGTTGCAAGACTCGAACTCTTGTCCACTCAACACTAAATAACCATAAGGTGGTTAAATTAATCTATATCTATAAAAAACTATGGAAATTTTTCAAGAACACTGCATGATGTGTTTAACCAACTTTTAATAATTCTAAAGATAGTACAAACGTTTGAGAAGATTAATTTCAATAACACTTTATAATAAGCTCATTGTATAATCCTAAAATGTTAGTTATTGTTAGTTATTTTTCAACATGACACTATTTTTAAAATCAAGAGTTAGGTTTCATAGTATTATAGACAATATATCAAAAAGTTTAAATTACCTGGATTAGGCGACGAAGTGGTCGTTGAGGTCCTTTAGCAGCATGAGTACCAAGCCACGGTGTATGTCTCCAAACTGTTTTACCATCGGAGCCAGAGATTAGTTTAGTGCCACCAAGAACAAGTTCAAGAGACCACATACCAGGTTGCATTTGCCACAAGACAAAGCAACCACTATCTCCACTCCGACCATTTCCTCCGCCGCCGAGTGTCTTAACACTTTTTCCGGCAGCGATTTCAGTCTCACAACAACTCATTTTCATTATCCCCGTCGCGTACATGTTCTTGGCCGCTTTAGCTCGCTTTAGACATCCCGTGGCCGCTAAGTATTGTTGTATTATATAATTCGCCGTCGAATTCTCCTATAGAATAGTTAATATGATTAATTAATTAACAATCTTTCGACCAAAAAAAACTAATTAACAATCTATAATCATTTTTTAACAATTCATTTATATATACTTAACATTATACTAATTAGGTTGCGTAATGAGATGGCAACTACGGTAGATGATTTAAGTAACAAGAATACATGGTACTTTCACATGTTTTGGGAGATTATTTTGGATTTTAGTCCCATAAAAGAAAACTATATACCTTTGGAAAAAAATTCAACGATTCTTATCTTAAACATAATAACTACTCAAGCGACTTTTTGCCTAGTTTAAATAATTAAACTAAGATATAAAACAACCGTTTGAAAAATTGGATACAACTATTAACAACTAACACTATAAAGTAGTATATGTACTATATCTTTTATTTTGTTTAGTTTTTGTTATTTTATTAAGAAAAAGAGGAAATTATAAAACAAAAATAAAAATTGCATTTGAGATACAAATTAGTGTAAACCAACACTTAAAAAAGACTAAAAGATCAATTATTGGCTTAAAGAGAGGAGTTAAATTAAGTAGTAATACTCACAAATGGAACATTCTTGATTTGGAAAGAACCAAGAAGAGGGTCATCGGGTAACAGATCGGAGACAACGACGGAGATAGGAGCAAGAGGACAACCCAAGACACCAAGCAAGAGCCTCAAGTCTTGTCCCTTAGCCGCAACGTCATAGCTGTTGCAAAGTGGTTGGTCTGAAGGAGATGACATATTTCCAGAAATACCCTTGTGAACCTTAAACCATTCTCTAATCGCTTCCCATGAGCTTTCCTTTTTGGATCTTTCGTCTTGCATGTCTGGATCTGGACCTTCCATTAACGGAGTTAGGGTTTGTGGTGGTGTTCCCCATCTTTGTTTCCTCCAATATGATTTTGAGTTACTCATTATGATGTGATGATATTATCAAAGCGTGAATGATAAGCGTGAATGTGTGATGTTTTTTTTATCTTTGGGTTTGAATAATGGAATGGTTTTGTAATGGAGATAAATTATATATAGAAAACGTATATATATATGTGTGTGTAGAGACAAGAGAGAGACAAAAGGGACATTTTATCAGTATAGAGCGGTCCCATAAATTTAACATTATATAATTTATATTCATCGAAACAAGCTTATAGTTTAGTTCGAATGTTGATGATAAATAAATAAATTTTGGATATTTTAAAGGTTTCTTTTAATTAATTACTGGAAAAACACACTAACGTTGTCATAGATATGTTTTTTTACTTGCTTCGTAATGCGTAATCATTCATCTAGATTTGAGACAAAAATGACTTTATAGTATGATTTTGTGTTGCCAATTAGTTGTAGTCTAATGATTCTAAGTTTTTAATTTGTATGATTCTGTCATTTTGTGGTATGAACAATCAAAGAATTTTTCTCTCTTTTTGGGGAAACTTTTTTTTTATTCTTGAAGAGATAATGTATCTATGATTAGTCATACGTGTAAAGGAAATGTGGAACAACGACTAATAACACATGGAATAAAATCCGAGTCATGTGAATAGATCCGATCCATGCAGCTTCTTTTTGTGTACACTATGGGCTCTTCTTTTGAGTCTTCGATCACACACTTTTTTGGTCCTTTAAATTTGAATTTTTAGTATCATTTTAACTCGATTAGCATATCATCTTTGTCTTGCTCTTTTGATGTTATCTATGTGCTAATCATATAATTTAATTTTAATTACGATCTCTAGGTGTAATCTTTCTTGGAAAATGACACCCCAACCAGTGATATAACTATTGATTGATGAAATTATACTGTTTTATCAAATAAGATGTTGTGTCTTTTGATAAAGGTCCCATAGAAAAACTCCATACAATTTTTATCTTTTGATTTTACTTTTATTCTCCGGATGTCTTGGGATTCGAACTCAGAATTCGTGACCACAATAATTCCCCATAATATTCATGCATATGCATTTGTAATTATATTTGAAAAAGTAGATTCAACACATCGAAAGTAAATTAAATACTTTTAGAACCTAGCTCAATACATAAAAAATAAATCAATTCATGTGTCCAAATATGCATTTTCAACACAAGGTGGCAAGTCACTAGTGAGAATGGTGGCGGTAGATGTAGATAGATATAGTCTTATAAGCCAAGCTTATAACAATTTATTTCAATATTCAATTTTATACTCACTTTCTTTATTCGTTATTCATTTTATATACTTTATTTAGTTTCTTGGCGAGATGTTATAGTTATCAGAAAGAAAAAAAGAACATGTTATATAGACTTAAGAGACTTATAGAGAGGTCAAGTTACGGCAAAAAAAAATAAAAAAAATAGAGAGGTCAAGTTTCACACATTCTTTTGCTACATGTGGAAGCACAACATGTCATGACCCACACGAGCAACGTAAAATGAGCTTGGCTTTGCTATAAATGGGTTTTACTTAATGGCCCAATATAAACGAAATCTCGCATTTAATGTCGTATGGCCCCTTAATACATAGGCAAATGTATGTATTTTAGTAAAAAAAAGAAGCAAAAATGTATTTAATTATTGGTGGACAATATACATACAAATCGCAGATCCTAAGAGCATGTTTAGGGTGATTTGCTATGAGTATCATTAGCATTATTTTAGTATTAATTGTGTTATTTGAAACTTAATATGATATTTCTACTTTTTTGGTATTTATTGGTGTACTCAATAAGTTCATAAAAATTAAAAAGTAATTCATGTTTATAAAAAATCAAATCCAATTCATACACCTGAAGATCATAGAATAACAACTCTTAATCAAAGTCTAGACGTTAGTAAGGTAATATGGTAGAATGAAGGAGCAACTTATGGATATGCGTTTACTCACACTGCCAAAGTAACAGTCAAGAATCTCAACGTAGTTATGAATTATCTCCAGGACCTCTAACTCATTATCTGCCTCATCAATGCACATGTGATATATCATGGTTTTTACCCGTTTTTGACCATGATTTAACCCGGTTTTATCGAGTCTTTTCGGTGTTTTTCGAGTGTTTTAGAGTCTTTGCAGGTTTTTGTACGTGTGGAGCTTAATTGATGATTATGGAACGTTTTGGAGCATTGTGGAAAGAGGAGCTGAAGTCGTTAGAACGGAAATTCAATTGCCGTCAGATTGGCGTGTCTGTCGATCGACATACATGGTGACGATCGATCGACAGCTACGTTACAACCTGTCGATCGACAGACACATAGACGATCGATCGACAGGCCTTCCCAGAAACCGACCTAATACGTTTTAAAGAAGGAAAATTGTTCCTTTTCGGGCCAGAAGTTACCAATAGACCGTCATAGAAGCCCACCACGAGTTTTACCTCTATAAATAGTTTATTTTAGGTTTTTAGATGAGAACTCAGATTTTACTGAACAAAGTTTAGAAAGAGATTTTTAGGGTTATTAGGGAGACAAGTTTACTTCATACTTTAAGATTCTTCGAACCCTATTGTAATTCTTCTTTTACTCTTTCTTTATGCATTATTATTCAGTTATGATTTGCTTTGCTGCCATGTCTGAGTAGTTTGCTTGTTAGGTTTAGGGTAGTGCGAAAGGAATGATGATGAATTGTTAGGGTAAACTCACTTGTTAGGATTATCTGTTAGGTTCTTCACCTAGATTGCTTTAACTCTGATTTAGAATTGACCACTCTAAATTAGCTATCTTAGGTTGATAGATTGACACGAAAGTGTAATTGATTAGCCAGAACTAGATCTTAGGTGAGCAAAATTACTTATTCGCAAAGAAATTTGGTTTAGGGATTTTGTGAACAAATTGGACTTGAATTTAATGCTTGTTTAAATTGATTGAATTCGCAAAGAAATTTGGTTTTCTAGGGTTTAGACATAGTTAGTTTTCGCAACGACAGTTGGTTAATTATACATTAGTGTTCCAAGTTCTAGAACGATTCTTAATTAAATCCTGATTTTGTTTAACCTGCAATTCTGATTCATCCTGAGAATTACCCAAAAGCCTAGCACTTTGTTTAATTGAATTTTAAATCAACAATCCTTCTCTGTTTCGATTTGCTTTTGTCTTTATTTTATATTATTTTACTTAGCCGAATTTGAAGTCAATATTCCTATCGTTTGATTTGACTCCCAGTGATTCGACCCCTACTACAATTGATCTCTTAATTTGAGAGAGTAGCTCAGGGTAAATTTGAGCATATCAACATGCAGAAGTACAAGCTTGCATATCTGCAAAAATACATAACCATCATCTTCATATAACCAACGATGTTAAGTAGCGCAAGAATAAGCTGAGTATATAAACATAGACTCAGCATTTTTTTACCTTTTGTAGACAACTTTGTATCCTCTCCATCCGATAAAATTGCAGAGCTTGAGACCTCGGTTCAGAATCACGCCACTGAGCTCACATATGACCTATGCACATCATGTTTGCCAATGTAAGATCAAAGACATGTATAACATAAAAAGGGTGATATTTTCTTCTGTGTATACGGTGAATACCACTTGGTGAGCCTTACTTTTCCTTGCCCGCTAACTAGAGGCACAAAATGTATCTGAAAATACAAACATCACCCCATGATTACCGAGCCACCTTTCAATTTTTACTTTTTCCAGGATCATTAGCTTGCCATTTACAAAACCATCACTATCATAATTTAAAAACATCACAAGAAAGTTTAAAACCCATTTACAAAAATATATTTCAGTTTGCCAATTCACAAGCTTCTTTCGCCAATTCAGAAACATAATCACATGAAATGAGAGAAAAAAAATTGTTTCCTCCAACCCTAAAATCGACGGCCCACTAATATGATGACATGTGTGCTATATTTACTGTAGCTCGTGGATCAGCTAACTGATACTAATTGGGCTTAAAAGAAACCCAAATATTGTTAAATAATCCAATTTGGATTTTGATACTCAACAAATATCACGAGTAATGATGCTCTATCATTAACGGAAAAACGGCACTCGTCTCTTTAAGGTGATTTAATATCAATAAATTTAATATATACTCCCTCCGTTCTTTAAAAATTGATGTTCTAGAAAAAAAAATTGTTTTAAAAAGATTGATTTTTTACATTTTCTATGCAATAATAATTATAAATTGTAGATTTCAAGATATATTAATTAATTTTATTGGATTGTTATTGGGTCAAACTTATGGAAAATTATTTAGTATAAAAACCAATACATTTCTAGTCAAACATTAATTTGTTTTCTTAATATGTGTGAAAACTCTAGAAAATCAATCTTTAAAGAACGGAGGTAGTATAAATTATGCTTCTAAATAAAGAAAAAGATAACCAATTAAAATGTGACACATAGGATGTGGGTTTCAAATGAGGTTTCTTCGGTTTGGATAGACTGAGACGACTCTTAGAGCATCATTACTCGTGATTTTTAGTGAGTATCAGTAGCATAATTGGATTATAAAACAATTGTTGGGTTTCTTTTAAGCCCACTTTGTATCAGCTAGTTGATTCGTTTGCTACAGGAATAAGTGGACACGTGTAATATCACTGGCGGGTTTGGAGTAAACGAATTTTTTTTTTTTCATTTGCTCGATTGTTCTTCTCTCTCTCCGACTTGTTCTCTAGCGTGATTGTTCTTCATTTGCTCGACGGAGAATTCAACGGCGAATTCGACGACAAATCGTCAATCATATAATCTTAGGTTACTCTCTTATCTTTTGTGGTTGTGGATTCTCTCAATCTCGAATTCGATTTGTGCGAATCGTATTTGATTTGAAGATTTAATCTGGGTTTGTTGAATTAGTTTGCATTGTATAATCATATAATCGTATAATCGTTTTTAAAACATGGAGCCACAAATCGTCAATCATATAATCGTTTTTTAATCAGACATGGTTTTAGATATGGTGACTTTTGGTTTCAAAATCAATACGAAATTTGCATTGCACACAAGATGTTTGATAAAATGTCTGAGTGAAATACTCATAGAGTTTTTCTGATCATTTGAAAATAGAATTTGTTTATGATTTCTCATTGATGGGTTTAGTAGATGGTTAGGTTATTAGGGATTTATATGACCTTGAAACATATTCTTTAGTGTTTACTAGTCCTGATTTTGTTACATGTTTTAGATGACAAGTTAAGGAGGTTTATGGTGTGATGTAGTGGTTAAATTTTGGATTGATAAAAGGTTGTTTCCTTTCTATAACGTGAAATGGTGTTTGCATGTATAGTGGCTATGTATGACAACGTTTAGCTATAAAAAAATGCCAATTGATTTGAATTTTGCAACTTTCTTATATGATTTTGTTATTATATATATACCAATTGATTTGAATTTTGCAACTTTCTTATATGATCTTGTTATTATATATATACAGGCGGTGGAGACTCCATTCCGTGGCTATCTTGATGTATTCCCATTGTGTATTTTTTTAGGTATCGTCAATGTTTGAAACATTCTTGATGTAGCACTTATGAAGATGGGATTGCTGTGCATTTGGTTTTGGAGTTATGTGAGGGTGGTGAGTTGTTTGATAGGATTGTAGCATAAGCATGGGGTGATGCACAAGGATTTGCAATTTATTGTTTCTAATGATGCAATTTGTTTATTATATAGCACAACAAGTACTAACGCATATCCGCAACAAGAAGTTGGCTTTGTGTTCGGTTTTCTTGTATTCTGTTTAGGGACTGAAATTTTTGTAGGGTTTTGTTGAAGACTTTATCCATTTTCCACCAAGTACCAAGTGAGTCTCTTTCTTAGCTGTTTTGTTTTATCATACGATTTGATGAATTTTCTGGGATTTTGTGATTATGAGATTGTTATTGATGGAAAATATTGAGACATTTTTTATGCTTGAAACTCGCCAACTGTTCTAACTTGCTACATATGTTGTGTTCTACAGTATTTGCCAGAATATGACTAGTGAGGAAGAACAGAGGATGGGGACTCAATAGCCAAACGTATTTCTCATGCTTTTACTTCCATCAAAGATGATGCTACAAGTTGCTTCATACATATATCCATGTGGATTTTGCATTTTGGTATTATGATATAAGTGGCTAACTATTTCTTGTTGATTTATCTTAGAATGAGCAATGATTTGTTGTATTTGATTGGTGAACTGATCTTGGGGGTATTTTTGCTTATATATCAGATACTTCATATGTTAGATGATCCGAATCAAGCCGTTAGGGAAGCTGCAATGTTATACATTGAGGCAAGTTTGTTTCATCCTTTTATATAACCTTTCACTGTATGGGATATAGGAGGACAAGAGAAGGTAAATTCCATGTCGATTTCGTCTTGCACTAATCTCTCTGAAACTGGATAATAGTTCAAATGGATGTGAACTAATACAAAAAAACAGAGGCATGATTTTAATCTAGAAGCGCATAAAACACAGATTTCTTTTGCTTTTTTTGCTCAAGGCTCGACATGTCTTGCTATTCTTATGGGATCTTAATCATTTTAATGGTCTGACAAAACATTGGCTTTTTTAATAGATTCACAAATTATGGAGACACTATTTTCAGAACGCGCAAGGGCTATTTTTGTGGTGGATAGCAGTGACATTGTAATGTAGTCGGAAAATGTCATGGTTGTAATGTGTTTGTCTTTTTGTTGTAAACCTTTTGCTTGTTTGTAATATAAATATGATTCTATATAAGCTGCAAAAATCTCGCAAACTCTCTCATCACAATCTCTTTTCTTTCTCACAAACCTTCTTTTTTCTCCGAAGCTATCTTTTTTGTCACAAACCTTGTTCTTTCTCACAAACATTTATTTTTCTCTTCATATTCTCACAATTTTTTTTCTAAATTACCAAAGAAAACCATGTCTTCTTATCCAAACAATGATCCTAATTTTTATGAAAATTATGAGAATTACGAACAAATTTGGGAAGAATGTGTAGAAGAAGTCCTCCAACAAGAAACGGCGAAAAAAGAAAGAAAAAGACAAATAACTATCGAAAGAAGACGCGAAGATGGTCATAGTCAATTATGGAATGATTACTTTAGAGACCATCCAATTTATCCCGCTAATAAATTCCGATTACTTTAGTGACCATCCAGACGAAAAAAATGCATCTGCAATTGAAAGCTAATTTGGTGGAACATATTTGGGAAAAATATAGCAGAGCTGGAGAACAGACCCGACTTAAGAAGTCTCTTCATCATTCTTTTATATGTTTTATTTTTACCTTTTTGTATTTTACTATATGCGAATTTATGTTTTAGTTTGTTTTTACGATTTGTAATTTACGCTTGCGAGGTTATGAACCATAATAAATTTTATGTTTTTATAAAATCTTTCATATTTATCCATATTAATTTGATTATTCTTTGATTTTAACTTTTTTATTTTTTTTATTTGTACACATAAATTAGTTTTTTTTTCTTATGAATTTTAAGTATCACCAATAAACACTAAAAAAACAGAAATATCATTTTGAGTCTCAACTAACAGAATTAATACTAAATAATGTTACTGATACTCAAAACAGTATCACCAATAATCATGCTCTTACTCTCTCTCTCTCTTCTTTACTTTAATTTTTATTTATTTAATGTTTTAAGACCTGATAAAAGATTATGGATAAGGATAATCACTAAACATCACCAAATTTTCGACCACACAATTACAGACTCCTTGATCTATAAATGTACAGTTCCCAAGTAGTACTAGTTGAATCTTGTATCTTCAATGTAATATTTTACACATCCTCAAAAAAGAAGCAACAATGGTAGATTCTTCAACACCATTGTTGACACACGTTGAAGATGAAGAAGATACATATTCTACTTTGACGTTCGACAAAATATTCGAACAAAGCTTGTCTGATTTCGGATGGTCACAGTTCTTACAGATCATTCTTGTTGGACTTGCTTCAACATTCGATTCACAACAAATATTCATCACCGTCTTCACAGATGCATTCCCCACGTGGCACTGTCTCGACCACACGATTTGTAATCCGACAACCTCCGATATATGTAAGATTCCACGGTCAGCTTGGGAATGGGACGGTGGTTCCAAGGGTAAATCCGTCATTTCAGAGTTCGGTCTAGAGTGTTCGAGCTCTTTTCTTAGAGGTCTTCCTACTTCAACATTTTACGTTGGTTCCATCGTTGGAGGTATGTTTTTGGCTTTGATTCCGGATAGTTTCTTGGGAAGGAAGCAACTTCTTTTCTTCACTGTTTTAGCAATGTCACTCACTGGAATCTCGATTTTCTTCTCTTCCAACATATGGATCTACGCTTTCTTAAAGTTCCTTATCGGATTCTCGCGTTCTCAGACAGGGGTATACGCGTTTAATCTGATAAGCGAGCGAGTTTCCACCAAATGGAGACCAAGAGCTACTATGATTCCGTTTACTCAGTTTGTGTTAGGGTTCATGTCTCTGTCGGGAATCGCTTACCTTGTCCGACACGCTTCCTGGAGATTTCTTTATCTATCCACATCGGTTCCAGCAGCCGTCTACAGTATTTTCCTCTATTTATTCGCTTTAGAGTCTCCTCGTTGGCTTCATGTGCAAGGGAAGAACGAAGAAGCCATTGAAGTACTCAAGAGGCTTGCACCGACAAAGGAAGGTTACTTGGAATCAGTATCTTCTAGGTTACCTCCAAAAGAAACCCTAGAACAAGCTCCAAGTTACTCGATTAAGGACTTGTTTATCCGAAAATGGGCTTTTCGAAGGATCATAGTTGTTATGATCATAATGTTTGGGTCGGGAATGTCGTATTACGGAGTTCCATTAGCCGTTAGAGACATGAAACTTAACATGTATTTGAGTGAAGCCTTAAACGCAATGGTAGAGTTACCTACGTTTATTATCACACCGATCTTGCTAGAGAGATTCAACAGAAGAAGCTCTTTGGTTATAAATTGCTTAATTGGAGGAGCATCAGGAGTATTCTGTTTCGTCATAAGCCTTTTCGGGAGAACAAACATCGCTTTTGCTCTCGAACTTGCTTCTTTCTTCTGCGCGAGGATTGTATTCAATTTGATGGCGATTTATATGGTTGAGATGTTCCCAACATGCGTGAGGAATTCTGCGACAACGATGCTTAGACAAGCGCTTATACTTGGAGGAGCTTGTAGTCCAATTATTGCTTCGATTGGAACAAATGTTCAGTCGCTCTCTTTCGCGGTTTTCGGGCTTGCAATGTCCGGTCTCGGGTTATTCGCTTTGCTTCTTCCTGAGACCAAAGGGGCAACTCTTTGTGATACAATGGAAGCACAAGAGAAAAGTGACTTTGCCTTGAAGACTAGCCATAGTTGCTAAAACTATGCTCTCAAACTGTATTTCCTTATAAAATTGTCATTAAACCGAACCATTTAGTTCTTGTTTACCGTGTATTTCACTTGTGAAACCTACAATTTTATTATACAAGTAGAAACTCGGTAAATTAATAACTTATATATTAATAAAATTTCCATTATTAAATTGGTGTTTCGATCTAATTAATATATTTATAAATTAATCAAATATAGTTAGCCGACAGTAGTAATGTATGCGAAATAAACTGAAATGAAAGATATTTGTCGGCTGAATACATAGACGCTTTTATAAATAAATTAGCATGTTTCACGTGTTCGAAAATGTAGTTAACACAATGTGGCCAATTTACTATAGTGAGAATGGTGACAGTAGATGTAGATATGGACCAAGATTTTAATTATTTGGCCAAGTTACTGGTGAGAACGGTGACAGTAGATGTAGATGGACCAAGATTGTAATAATTTGGCCAAGTTTTTTTAAAAAAAAGAATTATTTCAATATTCAATTTGATAGCTTCATTGTTCTATTCGTTATTTAACTTAATGGCGGTTTATATGATTGAGATTTTTTTTTTTTATGATTGAGATGTTCCACAACATGTGTGAGTAATTTCGCCGCAGCGATGCTTAGACAAGCGCTTATACTTGAGGAGCTTTGTCCAACCATTGCTTCCCTTGGAACAAGTGTACCATTGCTCTCTTTGGCGGTCTTCGGGTTCACAGTGTCGGTTCTCATGTTATTCTCTTTGCTTCTTCCTGAGACCAAATCAGCTAGCTTTGCAGACAAACTATTCTTGCTAAAATTTTAGTTTCATAAATTTGTATTTCCACGAAAAATTTGTCACTGAATCGAACATTTTGGTTCCGGTTCAGCGTCTTTCTCTAGTTAATCAAGCCATCTTTCGATTTTTCGTGTAATTCCTATGTGAAAGAAACCGTACAAAGTCATTTCTTGAATGCTTGATCAAGCGAACGATTTGCTAATCATTTGCTCACACGCTTCTCTATGAACCTACTTGTCCCTTCGTCACATATCTTTTTATTTTCCGGATGTCTTGAGATTTGAACTCAAAATTGGTGACCACAATAATTCCCTCCATATTATTCATGCATATGCATTTGTATGAAATTATTTGAAAAAAGTAGATTCAACACCTCCAAAATTAAATTAAATATTTTAGAACCTCAATACATATAAATAAAAATAAATAATTCATGTATCCAAATATGCATATTCAACAAAAGGTGGCCAGCCACTAGTGAGAATGGAGGCGGTAGAGTAGATAGATAGTCTTATAAGCCAAGCTTTTTTTTTTTATCGTTATAAGCCAAGCTTATACCAATTTATTTCAATATTCATTTTTCTTTATCCACTATTCATTTTACATATTTATTTCGTTTCTTGGCGAGATGTTAGTTATAGTTATCAAAATAAAAAGAGAGATAAACTTGATAATTGAGAGAGGTAACGCTTCACCCATTCTTTGCAACATGTGGAAGAACAACATGTTACACACACGTACGAGGTACACATGAATGGACTCTATATCAATGGGCTTTACTTATTGGCCTTATATAAATCAAATCTCCAATTTAATGTCGTATGGCCTTACATAAGCAAATATGTATTTTAGTCCAAAAAAAAGAAGCAAATATGTATTCAACCATGTTTCAATTATTTGTCAGATAATAACAAACAAAAATAGACAATACACATACAAATCGCAGACACTAATCATTAAAGATCACAATTGCCCCAAACAAAAAAAACATTAATCACCATATTTTCGACCACACATTAAACGCTAGATTTGATTATTCTTTGTTATATAACTTTCCAGTTTCCAAGTAGTACTAGTTGATTCTTTTATCTTTGATGTAAAATAATTCTCACATCCTCAAAAAAAGATCAATAGAAGTAAGCAACAATGGCAGATTCTTCAGCTCCATTATTAACCCACCTTGAAGATGAAGAAGATGCATCTTCTTCGCCTTTGACGTTCGGCGAGATCGTCGAACAAAGCTTGTCTGATTTCGAATGGTCACAGTTTTTACAGATACTTCTTGTAGGGCTTGCTTTAACCTTCGACTCACAACAAATATTCATCACTGTCTTCACAGATGCATATCCAACGTGGCACTGTCTCGACCACACGATTTGTAATCCGACAACCTCCGATATCTGTGAGATTCCACGGTCAGCTTGGGATTGGGACGGTGGATTCAAGGGTAAATCCGTCATTTCAGAGTTCGAGCTCGAGTGTTCGAGCTCTTTCTTTAGAGGTCTTCCTACTTCAACGTTTTATGTTGGTTCTATCGTTGGAGGTGTTTTCTTGGCTATGATTCCGGATAGTTTCTTGGGAAGGAAGCAACTGCTTTTCTTTAGTACTTTAGCAATGTCACTAACTGGAATCTCGATTTTCTTCTCGTCCAACATATGGATTTACGCTTTCTTAAAGTTCCTTATCGGGCTCGCGCGTTCGCAGACCGGGACTTACGCGTTAGTTCTGATAAGTGAGAGGATTTCAACGAAATGGAGACCTAGGGCTATGATGATACCATTCACTCTGTTTGTGTTAGGGTTCTTGTCGCTGTCTGGAATCGCCTACCTTGTCCGGCACGCTTCTTGGAGAGTTCTCTATCTCTGTACTTCCGTTCCCGCGGCTGTTCACAGTATTTTCATCTATTTTTTCGCCTTAGAGTCTCCTCGTTGGCTTCATTTGGAAGGGAAGAACGAAGAAGCCATTGAAGTGCTCACAAAGATTTCGTCCGCGGACAATGCTTACTTGAAAGAAGTGTTTTCTAGGTTACCTACAAAAGAAAAGCTACTAGAGGCTCCAAGCTCCTCGATCAAGGACTTGTTTATCCGAAAATGGGCTTCTCGAAGGATCGTAGTTGTTATGATCATAATGTTTGGATTGGGAATGTCGTATTACGGAGTTCCATTAGCGGTTAGGGACATCAAAGTGAACATCTATTTGAGTGAAGCCTTAAACGCAATGGTGGAGTTACCTACATTTGTTATCACACCAATCTTGCTAGAGAGATTCAGCAGAAGAAGCTCTTTGATTGTGAATGGCTTAATCGGTGGAGCATCAGGAGTGTTCTGTTTCGTCTTGAGCCTTTTGGGGAGAACAAACATGGCTTTTGCTCTCGAACTTGCTTCTTTCTTTTGTGCGAGGATCGGATTTAACCTAATGGCTGTTTATATGGTTGAGTTGTTCCCAACATGCGTGAGGAATTTCGCCACAACGATGCTTAGACAAGCCCTTATACTTGGAGGAGCTTGTTGTCCAATCATTGCTTCGGTTGGAACAAATGTTCCATCGCTCTCTTTCGCGGTTTTCGGGCTAGCAATGTCGGGTCTCGGATTATTCGCTTTGCTTCTTCCTGAGACTAAAGGGTCTAGTCTTTGTGATACAATGGAAGCACAAGAGGAAAGAGACCAATCCTTGAAGACTAACCACAGTTGCTAAAACTCTGTTCTTAAACTGTATTTCCTTATAAAATTTTCACTGAGTTCTGGTTTACCATCCACCTCCGGTTAATCAAACCATCTTTGATTTTCCTATGTATTTCACATGTGAAAGCTATAGTTTTATATCTTGAATTCTTGTTAAACTACCATATTATTTTTTGTTTTGGATTAAAATACAGTATCCATAAATGCACGAGAGATTGAATACTAAGAGGTTCTGATCCATAGACATGTAACATCCCTTAAACCGGGGACCAGAACATTTTATAAGGTCCTCCCAAGTGTCATTCTAACCAGCAACCTCTAAATTTTGCCAAAGATAATCTTTTTTTGCTGAAACTATAGAAATGTTGCTAATCAGCTCTAAAGCTATCATGTGAATGTCTTTGACAACTAATACAGATGCACTTACATCTAAATAGTAAGCATGATTCATGTGTTCGAAAATGCATTCAACACAAGGTGGCCAAGTTACTAGTGAGAATGGTGTCTATAGATGTAGATGGAAACTAATCTTATAAGCCAAGATTATAATTACCAATCTCAGCAATATATTTCATACAGTCTCTGAACAAGTGGAAGCAAAACATGTCAGTGACTCGTGAATCACACGTCAATTTCAGTTAGATATCATATATAACCTATCGACTTTGCCTTTACTTAACGGACCAAATATGTAATGGACTTACATAAGCAACTATGTCTTGTAATTTACGCACACTTCAATTATTGGACATGTAAGGATCACAACAATCTTTGTCCACACATCAATAAATGATAGATTTTAATTTCTCATTAAAAATATTTCAGATTGAAGATTATATACCTGCCTGGTAATAATTCTCATATCCTCACAAAATAGTTAACTCAAGTGAGCAACAATGGCGGATTCATCAGCAGCAACACCATTGTTGACCAATCTCGAAGATGAAGAAGAAGATACATCTTCACCTTTGACTTTCGACAAGATCTTCGAACAAAGCTTATCTGATTTCGGATTCTCACAGTTCTTACAAATAATCATCATTGGTCTTGCCTTCTCTTTCGATTCACAACAAATATTCATCACCGTCTTCACAGATGCTTATCCCACTTGGCACTGTCTCGACCACACGATCTGCAATCCGACAACCTCCGATATCTGTAAGATTCCACGGTCAGCTTGGGATTGGGACGGTGGTTTCAAGGGTAAATCCGTCATTTCAGAGTTCGATCTTCAGTGCTCGAGCTCTTTCCTTAGAGGACTTCCCACTTCAACTTTCTATGTCGGATCTATCCTTGGAGGGTTTTTCATGGCTACAATCCCGGACAGTTTCTTGGGACGGAAGCAACTTGTGTTCTTTTGCATTTTAGCAATGTCACTCACTGGAATCTCGATTTTCTTCTCTTCCAACATATGGATCTATGCTTTCTTAAAGTTGGTTATCGGATTCGCGCGATCTCAGAGCGGGACTTACGGGTTTAATCTGATAGGCGAGCGAGTTTCCACCAAATGGAGACCGAGAGCTACTATGATACCGTTTACTCTGTTTGTGTTGGGATTTATGTCGCTGTCTGGAATCGCTTACCTTGTTCAACACGCTTCTTGGAGAGTTCTTTATCTCTGCACATCCGTTCCCGCGGCGATCTACAGTATTTTCCTCTATTTCTTCGCCTTAGAGTCTCCTCGATGGCTCTATGTCCAAGGGAAGAACGAAGAAGCCATTGAAGTGCTCAAGAGGCTTGCACCGACCAAGAAAGGTTACTTGGAATCAGTATCTTCTAGGTTACCTCCAAAAGAATCCCTAGAACAAGCTCCAAGCGCCTCAATCAAGGACATGTTCGTCCGGAAATGGGCTTTTCGAAGAATCGTAGTTGTTATGATCATAATGTTTGGTTTGGGAATGATGTATTACGGAGTTCCATTAGCGGTTAGGGACATAAAAGTGAACATCTATTTGAGTGAATCCCTAAACGCAGTGGTGGAGTTACCGACGTTTATCGTTACACCGATCTTGCTAGAGAAATTCAATAGAAGAAGCTCTGTGCTTGTAAATTGCTTACTCGGAGGAGCAGCAGGAATGCTATGTTTCGTCCTGACCCTTTTCGGGCGACCAAACATCGCGTTTGCCCTTGAACTCGGTTCTTTCTTCTGCGCTAGGATCGGTTTTAACTTAATGGCAGTTTATATGATTGAGATGTTCCCAACATGTGTAAGAAATTTTGCGACAACGATGCTTAGACAAGCGCTTGTAGTAGGAGGAGCTTGTTGTCCAATCATTGCTTCGCTTGGAACAAATATTCCATCGCTCTCTTTCGCGGTTTTCGGGTTTACAACAGCGGGTCTCGGGCTATTCGCTTTGCTTCTTCCTGAGACCAAAGGAGCAAATCTTTGTGATACAATGGAAGAACAAGAACAGAGAGACCAAGCCTTGCAGACAAACTATTCGAGCTAAAATTTTAGTTTCATAAATTTGTATTTCCATTAAATATTTGTCTCTGAATCGATAATTTTGGTTCCGGTTCAACATCTAGCTCTAGTTAATCAAGCCATCTTTCGATTTTTCGTGTAATTCATATGTGAAAGAAACCCTACAATGTCATTTCTTGAATTCTTGATCAAACGAAACCATTTCGTGGTTTGGTTTTCGGTTTTTCTAAATAGAATCTCCGTGAATACAAAAGAAGTTAACTAAGAAATGTTGCTAATCATTTGCTCACACGCTTCTCTACGAACCCTACTTGTCCCTTCCTCACATATCTTTTGATTGTTCCCCCATATTATTCATGCATATGCATATTATCTTTTGATGCAACACCTCCAAATTAAATTAAAATACTTTTAGACCCTCAATACCTGTAAATAAAAATAAATAATTCATGTGTCCAAACATGCATATTCAACACAAGGTGGCCAGTCACCTAGGAAGTGCTTTGGGCATGTTAAGATCACGATCTTTGAGTTGACCACACATAAATAAATGATACCAACTTTTATTAATACAAACGTTTTAGATTAAATGATATTTTAACTTCTGCTGTTAACAAAAAATCTTATTCAAGATTATATACCTGCCAGGTACTTCTCATATCCATGTGATAATTCTCATATCCTCACAACAAGTCAACTCAAGTGTGCAACAATGGCGGATTCATCAAAAGCACCATTGTTGACCCATCTCGAAGATGAAGAAGATGTATCTTCCTCTTTGACCTTCGACAAGATCTTCGAACAAAGTTTGTCTGATTTCAATTTCTCACAGTTGTTACAGATAATCATCGTCGGTCTTGCATTTTCCTTCGACGCGCAACAAATATTCATCACCGTCTTCACTGATGCATTCCCCACGTGGCATTGTCTCGACCACACGATCTGCAATCCTACAACCTCCGATATATGTAAGATTTCACGGTCAGCTTGGGATTGGGACGGTGGATTCAAGGGTAAATCCGTCATTTCAGAGTTCGATCTCGAGTGCTCGAGCTCTTTCCTTAGAGGTCTTCCTACTTCAACGTTTTATGTCGGAGCTATCCTTGGAGGGTTTGTCATGGCTACATTCCCAGATAGTTTCTTGGGACCGAAGCAACTTGTGTTCTTTTGCACTTTAGCAATGTCTCTCACCGGGATCTTGATTTTCTTCTCTTCCAACATATGGATCTACGCTTTCTTTAAGTTTGTGATCGGATTCGCGCGTTCTCAGACCGCGACTTACGCGTTTAATCTGATAAGCGAGCGAGTTTCCACCAAATGGCGACCTAGGGCTCTGATGATTCCTTTTACTCTGTTTGTGTTAGGATTCATGTGGCTGTCTGGAATCGCTTACCTTGTCCGACACGCTTCCTGGAGAGTTCTCTATCTATGCACATCGGTTCCAGCAGCCGTCTACAGTATTTTCCTCTATTTTTCTGCCTTAGAGTCTCCGCGTTGGCTTCATGTGCAAGGGAAGAACAAAGAAGCCATTGAAGTACTAAAAAAGATTGCACCGACAAAGAGAGGCTACTTGGAATCAGTATCTTCTAGGTTACATACAAAAGAAGCCCTAGGACAAGCTCCAAGGTCCTCGATCAAGGACTTGTTTGTTCGAAAATGGGCTTTTCGGAGACTCGTTGTTCTTATGATCATAATGTTTGGGTTGGGAATGTCGTATTATGGAGTTCCATTAGCGGTAAGAGACATGAAAGTGAACATTTATTTGAGCGAAGCTCTAAACGCAATGGTGGAGTCACCTACATTTGTTATTACACCAATCTTGCTAGAGAAATTCAACAGAAGAAGCTCTGTGGTTGTGAATTGCTTACTCGGAGGAGCAGCAGGAATGCTATGTTTCGTTCTGACCCTTTTCGGGCAAACAAACTCGGTTCTTTCTTCTGCGCTAGGATTGGTTTTAACTTAACGGCAGTGTATATGATTGAGTTGTTCCCAACAAGCGTGAGGAATTCCGCGACAACGATGCTTAGACAAGCGCTAGTTATTGGAGGAGCTTGTTGTCCAATCATTGCTTCTCTTGGAACAAATGTTCCGTCCCTCTCTTTCGCGGTTTTCGGGTTTACAGTAGCGGCTCTCGGGTTATTCACTTCGCTTCTTCCTGAGACCAAAGGAGCTAGTCTTTGTGATACAATGGAAGAACAAGAACAAAGAGACCAAACCTTGCGAACTAACCATTCTTGCTGAAATTTCCATACAAATTTGTCATTGGTTCTACGTTTACCTCTGGTTAATCAAGCAATATTTTGATATTTTTGTGTAATTCATATGTGAAAGAAACCCTACAATGTCATTTCTTGAAATTCTTGATCAAGCGAACCATTTCGTGGTCCGGTTTTCGGTTTTTCTAAATAAAAATCTCAATGAATAAGAAATGTTGCTAATCATCTACAAAGCTATCATGTGAATGTCTTTGTCTTTGAACTACTAATACAGACGCATTTACATCTAATGACGAAGCCAAAAAATCGCCGACAGTTCCAAGCTCCGGACATTCTTCCCAATCTTTCATCCTCACCGTCATAGGACAGTCTCCTCTGCTCTTTCCAACCACAAACAACGTATACATCTCCCCAATCTCTCGTAGAATCGTTAGCGTATGTGGTCCGTTGCTCACATGCTTCTCTATGAACCCTACTTGTCCCGTAGTCACATATCTGTTGCAAAAAAACAAACATCATAAGTAGTTTCTACAGAAATAGAGTATTGACAAAAACAGAGTATTAGTAAGGTACTTGTTATAAAAATCTTCTAAGAAACTTCGATCTGTTTCTTCTTCTGTTTGATTTCTTCCAAGAACTTCCAAAAGAACCTCGTTGTTCTCTAAAGTCGCCGCGCTCCCGACAGGAGTTTCTGCCTTTGAATCCTCAGAGATGAACTGTATGATAGTGAGATGAATCAAAGTGTTATTCGCAAGCCACTTGCACAAAGCTAGAGCCTCACGGTCATCAGGACCACCGAAGAACAATGCAGCGACATGTTGTACAGATTCAAACCCGTGCGGCTGTTGAAATCCGGTTATGTTTCGATCCACGAAGATACCAATCGAACACGGTGCGTGCCTTAGAACATTCCGGTTCATCTGTCTGAAAGCTTCTCCATCATTTGTAGTTTTTCCATCGATTCTTTGATGTTTATGAAACGGAAGAAATACAATCGAAACACGAAGATCTTCGGTTGCGTTACAAATCTCTTCGTGCATATTAACCATTTGCGTCACGAGTTTCACTTGATGCATCAAGATTTTACTGTCTTTAGCAAAAGAATCAATCGAATCATTGATCTCTAAACCTTCATTAGTCCCGAATTCATCATCTCCGTTCACATTTCCATCTTCGTCATGCTCGTGGTACAACAAATCCGATTTACGCTTCTTTGGGAGTGGTACGAGGTGCATAAGTAGAGACGTGAACGGTTTAGAAACTCCACTAGAACCGCTCAAGGACGAGACAAGAGAGATCGCGCCACGAGCGTGACGGACTCCGTAAACGCATGATAAAAGGCGTAATTCGTCGTTCGTGTCGTGAGATTCAAGCGAAGTTTTCTCGTGTGCGAAGTCTTTCTCTCTTGCTTTAAGCATGAATGACGCAAGAACACCACTTATTAGCGTTGTAATCACCAAAGCTGCAACCACCACATCATGAATAGTTGTAGTCCACCATCTCTACATAAAGATTCACACAAAGAATGTGAAAATGTATATTAGATCCTAAAACATGTAATAGCACACTCGAAATGAAGAACATACCTTTTGTTCGATGTTTGCGTCAAGAAGAAGAAGACCAACATGGCCTTTAACAGAGAGAATGGTAGGCAAGAAAAGCCAATATTTCTTAGGGATTTTGAGGTATAAGCAAGCGCTTATTACACCAAGAAATTTCCCTAACATGGTTAATATCACTAGAATAAGGATGCCAAGGTAGTCGCGATTGGTTAGCGCGATGATGCTGAATCTAAATCCAATGTAACCAAAGTAAACGGGTAGAACAAACTCGTGGATCGGGTAACTAAGTCGTTGAATCAACGTTCTATGAGCTTTTCCTTGTCGTGGAAACATTATGCCAATGGTGAAAACTGAAACCGAGGAATTAACATCGTAGGATTCGATTGTTATAGCGAGGATGAGAAGGAGGATGAAGAACACTAATGTTTCAGCTTTCGAGAGGTATTTCTCTTTAGGGTTCCTCTTTGGTAGCCATGGAGCTAGAAACCTATTGAGCAAGATTAAGACTCCGGTCCCGAAAATGAATAAGAAGAGATCGCGAATCTTAGATCCAGGGCCGACGAACGCGATGACTACATTGTAGAGAACAACGTTTGTTAATTCAATTAACAATGCACATGATATTGTTAGCCGTCCGATCTCAGAGGTGTTAAGTTTCCAATCCGCGATTGATCGGACAACGACAGGAGATGCCGTGTTAGACAAGGTAACGAGAAGAATCATGAAAAACGTCAAGTGATCGTCTTTGGCCTTAAACAATGGGACGAGTAACCATAAGAAAGCAATGCTGAGTAGACCACAAGCCACAAATGAGCTAATGGCTATCGTCGCGGCTTTCTTGAAATTTCTTCTCATGAAATGTAGATCGACTTCAAGACCAATCAAGAACATGAAAGATGTTCGTAAAGCGAATGAGAAGAAAGAGTAATAATCTGCTGCCTTTGTCTGTAGGAAGAATTCTTTAACTGTAGGGATTCTTGAGAGTAAAACAGGACTTAACACAATCCCAGCCTGAAAATGAACAAAAAAAAAGGGAACCAATTAGTAGATTATTTCGAAAACCCTAAAAACCGGATGTTTCGTGTAACGCAAGGAAGAAATTTTGCTTACAAGAATTTGGGCAACGGGACCAGCTTGACCACAAGGTTTAAGAAGGAGATAGAACAATTGTGAGAAGACGAGAATACAAGCCATTTGTATAAACATGGTATTAAGGGGATTGAATAATTCATCTCCTTGAGGTAAGCAAAACAACAACTTTGGATCCATTTTCTTCTTCTTGATTCGATGATCATGAGCATTCTTCAAGCGTTATGATGTGAAAAGGGAAAGAAAAAAGACGTTTTGTTGGGAAAAGAAATTGAAAATGTTGTCTAAATCAAGACTATATAACTTTCAGAAAATAAAACTAATTATTGGAGTTGATAGAGGTCTACATTTACTTTGACCATCCTTCAATTACTCGATGCCTCTATTTTTTCCCTTGAAAATCGCATTAAGTAGACTAAAATCGGAAAGTTTACATAAAAAGTTACAAATGTTATTATCCGGTCAATTAACAGATTAACAACACCATTACGTCCACAACGCAATTCTTGAATTTTCTTTCCTTTTTCTCTTTTACTTTTCTTCTTTCCATTATTCATTTTTTTTTTAATAAAAACGAGAAGATAATAATAATTTGTGATAAAACGAGAATATTTTTGTAAACATATTACATATGCTAGTAAAATGACATAATGAGAAATCGACTGAGCTCTATTCGCAAAATCGGAGATTCTACTTACACAACAAACAAGTTAAGATTCTTACCTTCTTTGTTTCTTATCCGAATCCATTTAAATTTTTGTTCAAATTTAAGTAACATCCGTTGTAAAAAAAAGTTTCTATTTGAATAACACATTTACATTCATTCCAAAAAATGACATTAATGGGATATTTCTCATAAGTGAGATTCTTTAATGTTTTTGTAAATCAAAACAAATTAGAAGTGTGGAAGCTCCCTTGGTCCAGTGGTTGACTAAAGGCTTTAAAGCTTCTACATCATGAGGTACGTAGTTCGAGTCCCAGAGAATACAAATTATTGGAGGAATAATTTACAGGAGATTGACAGCGTGGTGCAAGGAGAGCCGAAAGATTCCACATATCAAGGCTAAAATTATCCGTTGTATAATCGTCCTTGTAACTGTTCTTATAATTTGTAATAATTCATAAATCTAGATGATTAAAAAAACAAAAAAAACTATAAGGGGTAAAATGTGTAATTTATAAACTTCAATGTTTTCCTAAATTAAAGGATATTCCTGATTCAAAACAAACTAGAGAGGGTGAAATGTGTAATTTATAAACTATTAGTAGTTAAAACTGACACTCAACAATATTTGGGAGAAAAAAGAAATACATAGAAAAATATTGGAGTCCTTAATCCAAAACAAACTAGAGGTGGTGAAATGTATAATTTAGGTACTAAAACTGACATTTAAGACTATATGGGAGAAAAAGATAAATACATAGAAATATCGGACTTCTTTGCATTTCCGCTAAATGTTTTAGTGAAAAATCATAAAATCACAAAAATCAAAAACCCTAGAAACAAACTCCGGTGAGAAATACGGTGGTGGCTCAGAGAGAGAGAGATGTCGTTCTTGTATGAGAAGAGCAATACATGGAGATGGTTAGTGAGGAGGACGAGAGATTCTAGACCTTTCTTCTTCACTTTCGCTACTGTTTGTGGTGTGATTCCTGGTATCATCGGCTATTGTGTTATGCAAGTCACCAATTCCACTAATCCGGAGCTCGAAGCCCGGCTCCGTCAATCCGCTCGACCCGAAACCGTCGTAAGCATCGGATTGGATTCCTGGAGATTCTGAGATGTGAAATGTATTGTTGAATCATCGGATCTTGAATTTGTTTTGGAGTTGTACGATTCGCTTAGTTCAAGTTCTAGGAGTAATTTTGTAGTTGATGCAAGTTCTTGAGAGCTAGATTACTGAGCTTGATGGTTACAGTTTGTTCATACATATGTCTCTAGAGAAGTATTGATTGATAACTAGAACATCTTGAATTGGTAGTTCAAGTTCAAGAAGTAAGTAGTAGGTGATGCAAGTTCTTTATCTGATTATGATAGTTGTTTAGTGATAGAAACTTGTAGTTTGTCTTCTATTGATGCTAATTGGTAAAGCTAGATTGTTGAGCTTGATGGTTACAGTTTGTAGGTTCATAGATAGTCTCTAGAGAAGCCTCTATGAGTGGAAACTTCTATTGAAAGGTTATTTTGATGATTGTTGTGTGTTCGTGCTTACGTTGCGTGAGAATTTGAAATCCTATCTTACCTGGTACTGTGCAAAGCCCCATGGTATTGAGTTCCTCTAGAGTTCGGCATCTCTAGGTTTTGTTGCTAATAATAACACCAACTCATTGCTCTGTGTTAGCTAGCAATTTTATATATCTGAGTTCTTGCTCTGCTTAACAATGTCGAGTCAATTTTCTTGATCGTAGCCGTATGTTAATAATCTTAGGCTGATCTGTTAAACATGAAAACATATGAAGTCTTTTATTGAGGATGATACTAGCTTGAGATTGTGCAATTTTTAAAGTTTGTAATCTTCAAACTTTTTTGGTGTTATTTTCTGCTGATGAAACATCTTTGTGCTATATATGGTCAGATGATGGGTAAAGTAAACCAGGAGAGGCTAGCTGAATATCTCGGTGAGTTGAAACAGAAACAGGATACAAACGACAGATATGTTGCCGCTCTAAGGGGAGAGACTCTTACTAGGAAGCCTTACCAAAGAATCCAACCAGTGCCAAAGCCAAATGACACGGTGACAACCAAAGCTCAGGAATGATGAATTCTTTGAAGAGCCATAGTAATGAATGCTTCTCACTATCGAAACTTTCGTCGATGCAAATATGGCATATTTCTTGGCTGTAATGTTTTTCTTTCTTTCCTTTGTATGTGTGGTTTTTCAAACTGGTGATATAACATTCATTCACTTCAAACATTTTGTTACAATGAAATAAAAATGTAAAACCCATGTTTTTGTACATTGCTTCTTCATTCTTGTTTGCAGGTTAACATTTTATAGAACATAGGAAATTAAATAGTACAACAAGCTGATTCTTGAACATTGTCAGAGACTTGGTAAAAAGCAAACCGTAGATTCTACAATGGAGGAAGACAGTATGTGCAAGTTTTTTGTTATTCGCAGGCAAACGTTTTTCAGCATTGATCATGTGTAAAGCCGTAACCGGTTTGTGATCAGTACTCTGCAGATGGGGCAGTTTGATATCCTGGTTCCGCAATCTCCACAAGTCTGCGGAAAATTGCAAAGGTAAGTTAAACTGACCACTTCCTCGCTATTCATGAATGAGTCTTAAGTAAAAGAAACCTACCATGTGGCCACAGTTGAAAGCCACGTCTTTGCGGTTAGTCAGACAAATCGGGCAATTCTGTTTGAATGGAAAACTACATGAGATCGGATTTGAGGTCATTACAGAGTAAATAAGCAACTTATGTGACCTGTGTTTGTTCTTCTGATACAGGTGATGGTAGTTCAGTATTAACTGGAGGCGTGTAAGGAATTGGTGGTGGCCTTGGAACTACTTTCCTAGCTTCGACCGCCGGTTTCCTTTATAAAAAGAAGCAGCGGATAGTAGTTAGACCGGAAAAGAGAAAGATAATAGTTCTGTTCTATCTCTTGAAAATGAAAGAGAGACTTATGGAAGTACCTGAGTGAGCTGAGTTCGTTTAGTGCTTGATACTGATAAGGAATCTCCATTAGAGCAGCAAGAGCAAAGGCAGTTTCTTTAGCAGGCGCTGGTGAATCTCTAGACATGATCTCTGTAAAATTCACAAACTTTGCAAGAACGCAGATCAAGATCAAGAAAGGGAATGTTAGATGGATGAAGAATTTGGAACTGTGATGATACTTGAAAGTTGTCAAATTCTCGCTTAGGGATCTTGTCATCGAACTTCCTCATGTCATCCCATGGTCCATCTCCAACACCGATTAAAACAATCGACAACGCATACGAACTGTAAGATAAAACAAAACTCCAACAAAAACTTATTTTAGATTCTTGAAATCGAGTTTCGAAAATGAAGAAACTGATCATCCGCGTATTTTCACCTTGCGTTTACAATCGCATTGATGGTTGCTTTCTCTTGTTGACTAAGCTCTCCCTCAGGCATATCTAGACCTCTAGTTACCTTCATATTCATAATGTTACCATTTTAAGGTTCAATGTTCATACTTGTTTAGTGTTTTCGTTCTCTTATACACATTTAACTTTACCTGTCCATCAGCAACGATCACTAGAACATGGAATTGTCCTCCGCTCTTCTCGACAATGTCTATCGCAGCATCGATGAGCGGTGCATACGACGTTGGCCCTGATAGACGCAAGTTAGGTGCAATTCTCCTGTAACAAGCTAAGACCTCTTCGAAGCCATGACATGGAGAATGGTCACTATGGAAACTAAACACTTCCTCGTCGTGTGTCGTTGCTTAAAAACGCAAGAAAACTCAGTCTTTAGTACTCAAAGATTAATCAAATTAAGATGAGGAAAACAAATCAAGAAGACTCACAATCGCCAAATCCAAAACAAGGAATGAGATTGTCTTCATCGAAAGGAGCTAATGTTTGTCCGATTACGAAAATCGCCTTTTCGTATGGATTTGGAGTTTCGTCACTAAACGCGTGTAGACATTTTCCATCAAATGAAGTTTTCCCTGAAAAACAGAACCATAATCATCAGTCACTCTTCTTGTTACATTCTACAAATAAGTGAATTCTAAGAATATGTGAAATTTATTTATACACTACTTACCAGTCCATTCATTGCTCTTTGTGAAATCAATTCCAAGAATTAAATTAGATGATTCAAGACCAGCTTCTCTCAATGCTTTTGATACCTTTTTTTACAAAAAAAGCACCATTCATTATTAACTCAAGAACATTTCACATAAATTTTTTTATATATAAAGTTTACCAAATCTTGTTATATCTCAATGTCAACGAAATGGAAGAGATAAAATATTTTAAGAAATTATAATTATATGCTTTATATTATTAAACTTTCAAGAACTCAAAAGAACATAAACCATGGTGATCCAAAAGTGAAGTCAACACAAGAAATTAAGACATAATTAAAAAAAAAACAAGAACAAGAAAACACGAACCTGGTCTAAAGAAGAGAAGCGATCAGGTATGAGTTCAAACTTCTTTTTAGCGGCGTTGATCTTGTCGGCAACAGAGAGTTCAGGATTCGACGATGATGGTCCGGTAGAAGACGACGTCGGTTTGGTCTTAAAACTCTTCTTGCTACCAAATCTCTTTAATATGTTCATCTTCTTCGAAATGGAAACTAGGAATTTTCCAATGGAGATTGATTTTTTCCTTCTGCTTCTTCTTTGGACAAATATTTGATGAGGACTACTCATTAAGACGACCCAATAGTAATAAAGTATTTCTTGTTTCACTGTTTTTTAATTATTGTTTAACGCGGCAACAATAATGATCTTGTTTTTTTCGTCAACTACCTTTCAATCTTTTTACGCGGCCAGATAGGACTTCATATTTAATATAACCTAAAAATTAAAACTATATATTATATTTATACACACACTGAAAATCTTATGAGATAGATGGACCCTATATATATTATGAGATGGACCCTATAGAAAAGAATTACTTTGCGTTCAAGATGGAATTTGATATAAAAAAGAATGACTTTGTGGTCAAGATGGAATTAGATGCTCTTGTGCTTATCTCAATTGCTAAGTTAATCTTTCTCTGTTTCTGTACTCCACTTGTTTCTTAAAGCTTACTCTTTAGTCTTTACTAGGCCTAGGCAAAATAACTTGAACTTGTGTATTCGAACCTGGACGGCTGGACCCGACCCGAAATTTTAGAGGAACCTGTATGGGTATATTTTTAGTAGATCCGATAGAACCTGTACCCGTTTGGACCCGAACCTGTACCCGAACTTGTATGCCTAAGCCTATTAGGTCAAATCTATCAAAGATTATGATAAAACAGATTTTATTGATATTGTTTTTTATATTTTTTTTTATAATATTGTCATAATACTGATAAAAAGAACTTTTACAAGTGAGTTAAATGTTTTACTTTTCTTTGTTGTTACGGGTTCGACTTTCCAATACCAACACCAAAACATCGATTCCTCAAACGAATGTAATCCCTAAAATTTCAAGCTCGATTTTTGCAAATCCTTCTCGACCTCGACCACACTCGTCTCTTTTATCAGAGGCATCTTGAATTTGATCTACAGTCATCATCATTCTCTTTCTAATCTTGCTTCGATTAATTCGTGATTCGTCAATGATTCTTGTTCCGTTGTTCGTCTGTCTAAATGATCTGTTTCGATTCATGATTCGTCATTGACTCTTATTCGTTTGTCTAATTGCTATGGTTACATTGATATAGTTTTATACATTGACAAACTTCGATTGATAATTGTATTCTTAAATTAGTCAATACTATATGATTGTTGTCTTGTTGGTTTGTTTGTGCTTCAAATACATTTTACAGGTTCAAGTTACAGGTTTTTGTTTAGATTTTGGATATAAATACATCACAAAACCTAGACTCGAACCTATATCTAGAAGAAACTTGTAAAATTTGGATATTTAAAAGGTTTAATAAGTTGGAACCTGGACCCGAACCTGGACCCGAACCTGAACATGAACAGATACATGAACATGTATCTTACATGAACCTGTATGGGTATGTTTTTAGTATACCCGAAGGAACTTGTACCCATTAGAACCCGAACCTGGACCCGACCCGAATACCTGAATGCCCAGACCTAGTCTTTACCCTATTTAAGAAAAACCAAGAGCCCATAACGTACACAAAAAGGCCCTATCCAGTATTGTTCCTCAATTTTTTAAGAACGTTTAAATATCACAATAACCAAATTTAAATCTGTATCACTCTCATACAAAGACAATAACATACTGTTTACATATACAATAGCTAGATGAGATCAAACATTTTGTTGTTGTTAGCGGTTAAATATATTTGTCTTAAAAATCACCACCGAGATTTAAAAGACTGGTTGCATATAATGGTTAACAAACAATTATATGCAACCGAGTTTTAAATGATTGGTCCGATTTTGAGTTCCGGGTACATGTTGGGTTCTAATCTTGGCTTCACACAAGCCAACAAAGGCTTAGCCATGAACAAGTTTTCTTTCGACTCGACTAGCTCGACTTTGTTTGAAGTACCTAGAGGAATGGTCCAGTCGAATCCTTGGAGAAGCCTACCCAACAATGTAACAATCATGTAGGTCCCAAGCTTAGCTCCAACGCAGCCTCGCCTACCGGTTCCAAATGAAACAAAACGTAAGTCTGGCTCTGTTTACAACACTTCATTGCCGGTTAGGTGGCGCTCGGGATTGTACATGAGTGGCTCGTCCCATGTCTTTGGGTTTCGACCAACACCAGGACGACTCACTAAAATATGACTGCCTGTATCATTACACAATCATATTTATCTTCAAAGGAATAAAAAAAAATACAAATGATATAAACAAATAAAATATAGAAAATTTATATGTCATAATGTATTCGTTTTCTATCTAAAAATTACGAAACGAGAAGATATTTAATTCTGATAAATGAAAATATTGCTTGATCACTCCGATCATTATACCCAAAATGAAAACTTTTAAATGTTAACATAGCAATATTGTCAAGAACCCTATAAAGTGGTTAAAGGTTTCTTGTGTATTAAGATGTGTAATCATGCCTTTATATAGTGGCTTACATAGCTTGACCTAGTTTGACATATTACAATGATGGACTTAGTCCTATATCGGCCCAATACCCCCTCTCAAGGTGGTGTGTGGAGGTTACAAACACCCAACTTGACGAGAAAAGCTTCAAACTCCTGACGACCTAGCGCCTTCGTCATGATATCTGCGAGCTGAGACTTAGTAGAAACATGTTTAGTAGTAATGGTTCCACGAACAATCTCTTCGCGAATGAAATGACAATCCTTCCTAATATGTTTAGTGCGAGCATGAAAGACAGGATTAGCAGCCAGTTTGATAGCAGATAGACTATCGGTGTTGACTAAGGTTGGAGATGAACATGTGATGCCAAGTGACGGAAGTAGCTCACGCAACCATATTATCTCACGAAGAGTATCTACCATAGCTCTATATTCGGCTTCAGCAGATGATAAAGATACAACATCTTATTTTTGTGTCTTCCAAGATAGAGGTGAACCACCAAGTTGAATGAACCATCCAGTAAGTGAACGACTAGTGAGCGGACAAGCTGCATAGTCCGAATCACACCAAGCAGTGAGGACCAATTCGGTGTTTGAACGGAGGAGTATACCTTGACCCGGACTATTTTTGAGATATCTGACCACTCGCAATGCTGCCTCCCAATGAGCAGCTTTCGGATCATTCATAAACTGAGAAGAATGTGAATGACATATGAGAGCTCGGGACGTGTCGCACTGAGATAAATAAGACGACCTATGAGACGGCGGTACTGCGAAGGATCAGGGATGGTGTCTCCTTCGGCGAGAGGCAAGTTTGTGGTTTTGCTCGAGGGGAAAAGACGCCGGTTTGACTCCAAGAAGACCAGTGTCCGTGACTATATCGAGAGCATATTTGCGCTGACATAGATACATTCCACTTGGACTACGAGCAACTTCAATACCCAAAAAATATCGTAAAACTCCTAGATCTTTCATGTGAAACATACGCTTAAGTATTGTTTGAATTCACATATAACTTCCAGAGTGCTTCCTGTAATAATGAGATCATCTACATAAATCAAGACATGGACTCGAATGTTTCCACGTTCAAGCGTAAATAGGAGTAATCTGATCCATTTTGCTCAAAACCATACTCTATCAAAGCTGAGCTCAATTTTGCAAACCAACAACGCGGAGCCTGTTTCAAGCCATAAAGAGATTTATGAAGATGACAAACCTTAGTTTTATCATCTAGACGAAAACCTGGAGGCAGCTGCATGTATACTTCCTCGTCAAGATCACCATGAAGAAACGCATTGTGGACATCCATTTGATGTACCTCCCAATCTAACGAAGCAACCTGTTGTAAGAAAGCTCGAACGGTAACCATCTTAGCCACAGGTGCGAATGTTTCGTTATAATCGATCCTTCTTTCTGATTGTTTCCAAGAATAACAGACGAGCTTTATGTCTTTCCAAATCGCCATCGGCTTTGAATTTTAATCTAAAGACCCATTTGCAACCGAGAGCTTTCTTTCCAGGAGGGAGATCAACAATAGAGAAAGTACCCGCATCTTGAAGAGAAAGAATTTCGTCTTTAACTGCACCACGCCAATTCTCATCTAGAACAGCCTCGTTGTAGTTGTGAGGTTCAACTCCAGAAGTAATAGCCAAGAGATAGGTTTGATAATTCTCAGAGAATTGAGAACTAGAGAGATAGTTATCCAAGGATAAGCCGTCGCTGATGGATATGGCTCATGGAGTAGTTGAGTCACGTAATCAGCAAGCTTAGTCGGACGATCTTTCTTTCGATGTCCACGACCCAATTGTGTCGGTTCCTCATGAAGAGGTGAAGAAGAAGACTGACTTGTAGACGTATCGGAGGATGAAATGGTAGGTGAGGAATCGAGAATCTCAATGGGATTGGGAGCATGAAGGTGCAGTTGCTTCGTTTTCTCATGAGATTTTTCTAATTCTTTGTTTGAATGTTCCGTAGCCGACGTAGTGAGAGGAATAGGCGTGGAACTTTCTGTTGGGATTGGTTGTGAAATAGGATCAATGAATCATCATGATCATCAATATAATATAGAGGAGGAGACAATAACGATGTTGGAGATGATAACGATGTTGAAGGTAAGGACGAAAGCTCATGATATGGGAACGTTGTTTCATGAAAAATGACGTCACGGGAGACCGAAACCTTGTGAGTCTCAAGATTGTACACTCGCCAACCTTTCTTGGCAAAAGGATATCCAATAAAATGGTTTTGTTGCTTCACGACGCAAACTTGTCTCCACCATGTTTTTGATTATGCACATAACAAAGACAACCGAACACTCGGAGATGATTCATAGGAGGAGGCCGATTGTATATGAGTTCAAATGAAGTCTTTCCTTTGAGTATCTTCGTTGGTGTGCGATTGATCAAGTAACCGGCAGTAAGACACAATATCCCCAAAATTCGATAGGTAGATTAGCTTGAAACCGAAGTGCACGCGCAACGTTTAGAATATGACGATGTTTTCTTTCGACACGGCCGTTCTGTTGAGGTGTTCCTACACAAGATGTCTCATGAATGATACCCTTTTGAGCAAAGAAATTCGTCAACGTTACAAACTCAGACCCATTATCACTACGGATTGTTTTGTTGTGGGGTGGAGAATTGTCTTTCAACAAGTGAGATAAAGTTCGTGAGATGGAGTGGTGCTTCCTTTTTCGATTTTAGCAAATAAATCCAGACTCCTCGAGAATAATCATCCACTATTGTGAGAAAATAGCGTGATCCACATAAAGCTGTTGTTCGATATGGACCCCAAAGATCACAATGTATCATTTCAAAACAAAACTTGTCTTATTATCACTCAAAGGAAAGAATCTCTTGTGTGTTTGGCACGAATACAATATCGCATGCCTTTAAATCAAAACCACTACTATTTCGAAATTAGAAACTGCAACATCTCCAAGCTTTAGAGGATGGATGCCCCAACCGTCGATGCCAAGCCTCAAAAGTGATATTCTCCAAGGTATGCGCCGTCGCTGGAGCCTCAATTCCTCTAAAAATATATCCTTGTCTTGCTCACCGCCCCAATCAGCATCGTCGTGATGCGGTCCTGAATAATACACAATCTATCAGTAATCTGGAATACACAACCGCGATTTCTTGTTAGCTGTGAACTGATATCAAATGACATTGAAGACCATCAACAAAAAACACATCTTCAGACTGAGTAAAGATCCAAGCGAAACTCGACCATTTTTGTAGAAGTAGTATAACGTCCATCCGGTAATTTTATTAAAACTGGTGCCATATCTTGAACATTAGATAAGAATCGATTGTACCAGTCATATGATTCGAGGCCCCTGTATCTATGATCCAAGATTCAAAGAAAACTTACCAGTGAAACTTTTGTTGAGTGGTGGTTTACGGTCATTGAGCATGGAGATCAAGTTTTCCATGATCGTCACTTAAACCGCTAATACCGATCCGATCAACATCTGTTAATGGCTTGTGTGTTGCATTAGCCGTGAAACCGAGAGACGAAGAGCCGCCGCTAGAAGCAATAGATGATTCGCTTGATTCACTGCAGGTTTGCTCTTTGTCGAACCAATAGATGTTGTTGAGGAGCCACGAGACGTATTTGATGACGTTAAACCACCACGAGATAATTGCTTTTTGACTTAGCTCTTGGATTATCTTCCCACCAAGGAGGATAACCAATCTTCTTGAAACAATTTTCAGTTAGTGTCCAACGTCCACACAAGGTACAAGGAATTGAAATCCTCTGTTTTGAGCAAAATTACGTGAGTTAGAAGTGGCTTGTACCGTAAAGCTTACGCCATCACTCCGTTCCTCATGCATCCGACCTAGGAGCTTCGATTCTTCATCCTGAGTTACCAACACTATATGCTTCTTCAAGACTGGGCAAGGGAGTGCGAGATAATAAAGCGGATTTCACAACACCGTATTCGATTTCATCAAGGCCCATAAGAAATTGGTGAAGCTTATCTTCTTCTCGTTCCTTGCGCACTTCCTCCATCGTCTTTGCTTGTTGGTAGTCAGCAAGACTTCTCCATAATTGAGTAAGCTTGCCGTAATAGCCTCGATCGGAAGGCCTTGTTGTCGACATGTAGCTAGCTCGGTTTTGAGACGTGTACGCGTTGGCCGTTCTTTACACCAAAACGTTTCTGAATATGCGTCCAAAGTTCATGAGAATCATCTATGTGAGACATAGATGTGGAGATATTATCATCGATCGTAAGTTTCATCCAAGAACCACAAGAGCATTATTTGCTATCCAATCTTCGAATCTGCAGATGTTTCACTGGTTGTGGTATGGATCCATCAGCAACCCAAATTTCTTTCTAGCCTTAAGAGCTAATCGTAGATTTGTTGGCCCATTCATATAGTTTGCACCGCGCAACAAAGGCTTCGAGATCAAGGGTACCGGGATTGTCGCCTGAGTGAGGTCATACGGCGAGATTGTGCGGCGAGTCTCGACGCGAGGTGGTGCCAGTGGCGGCGGTTAGGGTGATCTGTAGCACTCATCTTTGCAGTCTTGGTTAGAGAAGTAAAAAAATGAATCTAGGGTTTGTTTATAAGCGGAACGAAAGAATCACAAGATCAAACACCAAAACCTTATAGTAGTTGAGGGTTTTAGTAGTCTTTGATACCATGTCAAGAACCCTATAAAGTGGTTAAAAAGTTTCTGTGTATTAAGATGTGTAATCATGCCTTTATATAGTGGCTTACATAGCTTGACCTAGTTTGACATATTACAATGATGGACTTAGTCCTATATCGGCCAATAATATATAGCAAACAAACATATTCATCGAAAAATGTAAAATAATGCATACCTTTGGGGACAAATAACCAGCGGCGTTGTGTCTTGACGAGCCATGTGAGGGACGAGGAAAGGATTGGTAGGATGAAGTCTTAGAGTTTCTCTACAACAAGCTTTGATTTAGTTTAGATTTGTACGTCTGATTCTTGAACAAGTCTATCTTTTCCTACACCATATCGATCTCTTCCCACTACAAAAAAAGTGTATATTGCATCAATTAACTAGCATCACAAGTTAAATGATGTTATTTTCAATCACTATTTAGTTAAATGATATAAGTATGTGATTTAACGTTAATTATAATAAATATGATGGTATTGACATCATTTTAAGAAACTGATACAAAACTCTATTAATTTGCATCACTTTATATATTGATATTAAATCTAAATTTGTATCAGTTAATAATTGAGCAAATACTAATTTGTGTTAACGTCACTTAAAAATGATACAAATTTACATCATTAAAAACTGATATATTATTCATTTTACATTGATTTAATAAAGTGATGTTATTTGACCTAATAAACCAAATTACATTAGTAATAATCGACTATATATTATTACTTCTTTTTTTACGATTATATTTTTGTTCTCAAAATCAATATTGTTTTCTTCACCTGAATCCTCCCACAATCCATCTTTTACGCCAAATCCTTTTTTATGCTATAAATCTTTGACAAAAGTTTTGAAAAACAGTTTTAACTTTTAATCTTGATAGTTCTCATTTTCCCAAAACCTTCACAGGCAAAACTTCTCTTCATGTCATCTTTTGTGTTTGATTTCTTCGCGGATTTTTTTTCTTTCAATTTTTTTTTTCATGTTATAAACTACCAAATCAAATTGAAGATGCATCTTTTAGAAGGTACGTCATTTCTATAATAATACTTATAAATGTTTATTACTCAAACAACTTTTTCCAATAATTGTTCACAGATCTAATGTTTTGATTGAATCTAAATTGTGTAGAACAAAGTGGCTTCAAGTTCGATGGTAATTTAAAGAATCTTTGGTCATGCGCTATTTACAATCATTATAGAGATTCTACAAGTGGAAGAAACAGAGCATGTAGAAGAACTGAAGTTTTCCAGACTATTAATGTCCTTCAATCATGATACATGTTCATATCATCATTTTTTTTTGTTATCAATGTTAATGGAAGGATTAATTGAGTGATTTTGTATTTTTGTATTGTTGTAAATGAGTCTTTGTTTTTATTAATGTAAATCCTTCCAAGATTTGAATATATATTGAAAACGTTTTTTTGCTTAATAAATAGTAATTAATGAATAAACTAATGCAAATAAATAATTTTTCCTTAAATTACGTTAATAAGATTTTGCTAGATATTGTAAACGGTTATTTTGTAAATAACAATTAATAAATAGAAAATAATAATTTCGGAAACTATTTAAAAGAAAATAAATTAGATATTTTAAATGATATTAATTATTAGAATCACTATTAAAATTGATACTAGTTTTAGAATTTAACATCAATTGTTTAAATCGATATTATATATTTGCATCGGTAGTTCATGATGCAAAATGCATTTACATCAATTATAAATAATACAAATATTTAAAATAAATGATACAATTTGTGCTTTTTTTTGTAGTGTCCACTGCTTTTTCAAGAATCTCTCTTTGGTTCAACATCTCCGCGAGTGTCCACTCTATTACATTCACCGCATTATCCATCCCTACTACATCAAGATCCTATTTAAAAAAGGAAAAACACCATAGATTATCAATGTATATATATTTAGATTATTAAACCAATTGATAATTAGTGTGCGGACCACAGAGAGATGTGTGATTTCTTGCGGTGTTAGTAATGGCTTCCCATTCTCATCTTTAAGAGTGAAGAGAATGTCGAGCCAATCTTTGATCTCGGAAACATCATTCTTCTTCGTCTTCTTCGCATTGTTATCTTTATTATTCTCCCTCCACAACTCGATCTTCTCATCGATACTCATCTTATTGTACTTAGTGATAACATCAACGGCTTCTCTTAACTCAACCTCCTCTCCTTCAAGATTCCATCCTCTAAAGATGGGGTAATAATCAGCTATGTAAAAGCTAAAGAAACAATCAAGAGCCTTGAAAATGGCGTCAAAATGTTCTTTCTCCATCGGTCCAAGACTCCCATCCATTGTCGTTTCCTTGAAATGTTTCCGTCCAAACAAGAGTCTCATCTTCACATTGAGTGCACACGATATCCCTCACGTTCACTACGACGCCGTTCTTGGTCTTGGACTCACCTTTGTTGTATAGGTTAAGGACGTATGTGAGGAGATTGTCGGATTCTAAGTTTCTTACGTCGAATAATAAGTTTAAAGCTTTTGTAGACATCAACTCCGATGATATAACTTTCTTCATCTTCATTTGCCTCTCTCCGTAGTTGTCGAACACATGAGTGGATCAAAGTTATTAAGAGAAATAATGAAAGATTTAATCGCAATTGCAAAGTTATTAAGAGAAATAATGAAAGATTTAATCACTTGCGGCCATTTAAACGAGAAAAATTCATTAATTAGTTAATTAACCTAGTATATTTTTTTTTTTCATCTCCAGGTAATTAATTGAACCCCAATTGAATTTTTTTTTTTTTGTTAAACTACACATTTTTCGAATTTTTAAGTGTAATTACTAAACAAAACCTAATTACTTGACAAAATTTTTAAATTATACGTGACTTAATATCTCTCAGTTCCTCTCTTTAATTCTAATCATTTCTACGTTTAAAATTTGATAATATTCTAATTTGATTTTATTGAACTAATAAAATATATTTGTTTAAAATAAGGTTTAAAAATTACCCGCCACTAATGTACTCGGCGGAGTAAGAGTCAGGCCGGTCCGCAAAAACCGCATCTTTCTCTCTAACGACTTCTCGAGCAATCTCATCGGAGGTTATCACAATGACGTGAACACGACCGAACCGGAAGCAAGCAATATCCGTCTTCATATCTTCCATAACACGAGCTATCCACTTTGAAGTTGGTCGGTTCATTAGCATTCCGACTAAGTTTCCGATGATCGGAAATCCCAGCGGGCTTGGAGGCAGCTGGTTACGACCATGAAAACGGTCTAAAACGATTTTTAAGAGAAACAAAATATTCAGAGTGACAAAAAATGTGATAACAAATGAGGTTAAAACATTATTCGGGTTATAATATTCCATGACGTCTTATGCTCCCAACTCTCAGTAAGAACTGTGTAAGAATTGTATTCTCTAGACGTATGAATAGTTAAATACGTACATAACACATAAAATAGAGTGTGCATATTAAAAGATAATTGAGATATAAATGTACAATAAAGTGATGTAATCTTTTCAATATACTCTTCTATGTACAAGATAATATGCACACAAACATAATTGAGATATAAATAATAAAGTGATATAATCTTTCACTAATTATTTTAAAACATATTAAATTATATATTAAACTATCCATAATATATGAAATATATAAAAGATAAATATAATAATACATGATTTCAACAAAAATATCAAAATATAATTTTAAATCTTTCATATTTCAGATTTTTAATTATTATATTAATATTATTGTATGAATTAAACAATACTAATTTCATATGATTCTATACCTTAATTAATATCAAATTAAAAAAAATACTAATATCTAATTTAAAATTATGGTTTAATGAAATTTGGTACATATATAATTTTATTTTCTGAATTATAGAAGAAATATAAATATAAAATTATAACATATAAACTACTTAATTATTATTCTAAATTATGGTGTGTTTGATTTATGACACAATTTTTTTGATCCATTCATACAATGATATGTGTCCAGTTTCTAAAGGAGAACCGTTCTCCGATGGCCCAAAATGTACTAGTAGTCTAGTACTATTAAAGATCAGGCTAGGAAAATGCAAGCAAAGATCGAGTGGGCAAGTGTCCCACATAATTAATTTGTGAATTCGCATTCACATTTATCATAACTTAACACAAAATCCAAAAACAATGTAGCCAAACGATGTCCATTCACATTTGTATCACGTGAGTACGTGTTTTCTTCATCTTTTGAAATCAGTATAACAACAGTGCGAACTAACCACTTGGCTCCGCCTCGATTAAAGTAAATATATTAATACGATTCTCTGAGCACGTCACGTCTGTGATTAATCAGATCAAATAGATTTTTCGCTTTAAATGCAAAAGATAAGTGAATATACACATATACTATCGTGGACACAAAACGCTCGTAATGTTTATTATATACAAATCAAATCTCAAACTCTCAGCTAATTCCCTCGTGAGAAATAAAAAGGTAAAATGCAAAACCAGTTCTGTTTCTGATTTTAAAAACTACATCTCAACGACACAATGCATCTCAACGACACAATGTATCCATGATCAAGCCTCAGACCGGTACAGAGAATCAATCATCTTTGAATCCTTTAGTCGGACGTGCTTCGAATCCTCCATCTTCTCTTTTCTCAAGCGAATAAGGCATGTAAGTTCCCAGAATCCGATCCCACATGACAAAGAAAGGCTGAGAGAAATTGTATTTGCTTCCATATAGCTGATGATGCACATCATGGTAAGCCGAGTTGTTCTTGAAGATCATATGGAATAGATTTCCGGGAAGACAGAGACCGCAATGGTCGTCCACGGTTTTGATTGTGGCGAATGAGAAGAAGAAGATTGAAGTTCTTGGAGACATACCAGAGATTAAGAAAGATAAAGCGCCTCCAATTGTATCCAAGAGAAGACCTTCCACGGGATGGTTGTATAAAGCTCCATAAGCATAAGGGACGATAAGACGATGGTGTTGAGAGTGGATATGTTTGTATAAGAACTTGTTGACATGCATATATCGATGCATGAAGTATTGCCATGTGTCGAGGACTATCATGGCAGTCACAAACTGTCTAGCTAGAACCAAAATTGAAAACTCTTGCGCTTTGTCTGCTTCGGCATCACTTCCTGTGACCTGTGTAGACAAAGGAGAATCATATTTGAAAAAAGGTTTAAACCAAAAACCAGTACAAGCAGAAAAGAAGTTATTCCATGGTATTGATAAATCAATCAATCTATCAGAGCTATGTCAGGTACGGAAACTACATTTATCAAAGACATTACAAGCACTCAAGATAGCACGAAGATAAACCAAGAATCCATAATGCCGCATCACAGATTAGAACAGCATTCCTGCTATCGCCACATGATAACTCGATGGAATTTTTATTCAACGAAA